>VOMN01062978.1:0-26791 GCA_014899125.1 Orchestia grillus
GGGAGAGATACCTTATTATCTACACGTGGAAAACGATTCGTTGATTAGTACCTGACTTCAAAAGCACGAGTACAAAACGTCGGGAACAGTGCACCAACATCCTTCAAGAGAAAGACTAAGACGGCAAGAACAAACCAGCTAACATCTCGTAAAGAACTTAGGACAGTATAAACTTGCAAAGAAATTGGACAGTAAAAGCACTAGATATTAGGTTAGGAGAAATCAGTGAAAATTCCACTATATACTAATACACAGTTGTTGCTTGCTTGGTTGATTTATCTACCACGCTCTTAAGGGCTTAGAAAAGAGACAATTTCAGGGTCCGTATACCTTAATTAACTAATAGCGAGACTATCAGGTAAGGCAGTCTGTAGCAGTAATACTGAAAATAACATTATTTCATGACAGAATTACCATAAATAAGAGGGTATCTTAAGAATTTAACATCATTTGTCCTACCATTTATGGCGCGTAGCACCTACTAGTTTTTTTTTGAAAAATTCATTTAATTTTATAAAGGATTATTGCGTTTAGTTTTTCCTAAAATAAATTCAAATTTTCTGATTGCGATCTTGATGAATGCATTTTTTGAATTTTCAACTAAAAATGAACAAAAATTAAACAAACACAATGGTATTCAAAAAAATCACGACGTCAGTATTTTTTGTGATATGTCGATTCAAATGTGTTTCGTTTTTTAAAAGCACACTTTATAATAGAAGAAACGCAAGAAGGGCAGCAAATACAGAAAAACAAAAACGTAAACGGTAGCATTTGAAAACTGAAGAAAGAATGAACATTTCACACTAAAACAGAGAAAGAATACAAAAAAGAAACATGACAACACAATGAGAATATTTCTATGCAAGAAAGAGACACAGATAGGGAAACTCACAAAAACTGGGGTATCACCACAGGTTCAGCAAGTTAGCCTTAATATTTGAAATGGGAGAGTTACTTAACAACGTTTTAAAGTGTACTTTGCCACCATTAATGTCCCTTTACAAGGTTATTCAGGACCGCTGCTCCACCTCCCGCAGGCGGCAAATGAGGGCCGACGAAAAGACGACGCTATGAATGTTTCTGCACGGTCTGCGAGACAACGCAAACTGAAGCCACTCATGCGGGGGAATGTTGCTGCATGGTCTGCAAGTCATCAAGTTTCAAACCAAGAATTATTTGTGATCGTTCAAAAAATTCATTTGTTATTTAATCGAGCGTCGTTCGTAGTTTGATGGCGTATACTTAAAAGAAATATAAGATACGGGCCCGACAAGCCGACCCCGGCGACCAGCGAGAGATGGAGAGCAGTGCGAGGCGAGCTGGAGCGGCTGCAGGCTTACCGTCTTAGCGACGCAGTTGTGCGATAAAGAGGGCCCACAGGGACTTAAATGCTTCATAAAATTTGCGGTGGAAGGCGCAGCTCAGCTACGAAGCTAAATCCCAGCCTGAGAACATTTTTGAATTTATGCTCACACTCTTCACATAAGCCTTGGTCGGGGAGATGCTCGAGAGTGCTTCAATATGGAAGTTTTCAGTACTGGCAGCACGTGCAATTTTTTTAAAAGAAAGTGTAAACGAGGAGTTTTCCAAGTTCTTTAACAATGAAAATCAAGTATACATATGTTAGAAAGGCATAATAAAAAAGAGAAAATCGCACTACCTAGTTTCAGACGCATGTCATTGCGATATTCATTTCTTAATCATTGATTTCTATAACAAACCATGGCAGTGTGCGTAAGCTTTGGCACTTAAATTGTATATCTAAACTAAACAATGTTTTTTTTCGATTTTACAACGGTAAAGGTCGCTTAAAGGTTATTGCTTCTCGAGTAATTCCGTAGATAAGTCTAATACCGGGCCAGGCGGCGTAGAACTATGGGAATTGCACCCCGTCTGCACCCCACAGAGTTATATGAGAGATTTGTACACACTACAATTGAGGTTTCAGTATCACACTCTCACAAATATGCTGCCATGACACCGATTGAGAAAATCTCAAATCTATAACTATTAATAGGAAATCAATTGTTATGGACCCGCCTTCTGGTATATGTAAGTAATAGTATTGATGTGCATTGCAGCGCTTCAATGATTTTGACAATGTCTCGCCGGAATAAGAGGGGCAATTAGTATGGACTAAAGAGATCAAGGAACCTATTCAGTATAGAATCTCTTGAGCATAGATGAAACAATTTAATAATTAAGTGAAACAAACGGCTTAGAAGAGATAGAAAAGATAGTGTGAAAATTCAAGGAAGTAAAGAGCGCATGAAAGACAGAAGTCCCGAATGCGTCCCCCTCACAGTGTCGCCAGGGGACGCCATCCTAATAGCATACGATAGACAAACTTAACTAACCTAAACCTACTGCCTATCATAGAATCTGGTGCATTAGTATGCGAGTAAACGGACAGTTAGCACAACACAGTCCCTCAGGTGGGGTTAATGCACAGGGTGGCTCAAAAAGTAAGGTATTCCTCACTGATATCGGTAGCACTGATACGTTGGCAAATGTTTAGGACCCAATTTCATAAAAAGGTACCTTACTTTTGTGCCACCGTATATAATATGCAGCATGATAAAATTAAGGGCCCAGCAAGATAGCGTCATTTAATTAGACAACAAACTCAAATTAATAATTAACGCAGTTAAATCGTGCTACTTAGGTGTGTGAGGGGCAACTCTCTCTTTAGAAAGGTGAACAATTCGACAGTCTCAACTAAATGACGCTTTGCACAGCAGTTTCAACAGCCTTCACTGAACAAAGCCGTCTTACAGTTCCTCCTGGATGGTGCCCAGCAGCCGAGACTCGTAATGATGGCTCGTAATGATGGCACTGAACCCAGAAGCCTTCCTGTATAACACCTTGCCTAAAAGCCGTCATACTGTAATTAAGGCGCTCAGTTCAAGTAACGCTGTACCACACACCTCCTTAGGGAGGCAGAACAGCCTCAGATGCAGCCCGCAGGCCGGGGCGCTCACGGAAGTGGGAGCCTAGTTTGAGGACAACATTTCACTGGATCGCCCAATTGGTGCGTTTGGGTTACTTAGGCCATTTACTAAAGATCGTGCGCGTATAACACGACAACTTCTTCGTACTGTCCAGCACAGCCGTGTGATACAAACTAAAACATGTGCAATAACTGATACATCATTGAGTAATTAGTATATAGTGACTAAAAACTCGGGCTCTTCGTTTTGTGTATTTTTGTGCCCCAGCACGCGTTGTCTGCCCGGCAGCTGGGGTTCTTGAACTTCAATTCCACGAAACTACTTTCAACTCTAAATTGATCACGAACCCTGAAGGTAGCAGCGGGTGCTACGTATTCAGCCGCGTAAAATGTTACCTCCGAAGAATTTACAATGGCTCTAATTTTTGAGTGAAGTTCCACCATGCAAGAAGGGGCGAGAATAGGCCCAACAAAGATGGTTGCCACGGATGTTAGCGTATGGAGGTCCTCAAATATCAACATGAAAACCAAACATAATAAGAATAGCAAATGGCAATTTATAAAGTGACTGGAAAATATGACTCCTATCTACAATGAGAATCACGTCGAACATACTTCTGATGAAAAATAAATGACTTTTCGTATGCTGCATTTTTACGGCGTGAAGTTGAATTTTTACCTTCTCAAGAACACTATAGACGCACAGAGAAGATCAAAAAAGCAAAGATGGATATTTTATCCTGACACCTAACTCGCTAAGAAGCGTCAGGTTGCCAGAGGCAGAGTTCATTGCTCAATGAAAAGAAATACGACTTACATTAAAAAAGGAATAACTTGAACCAATATCGAATTTTAAATCTAGGAAACACCTCGTAAGTATTCGTACAACGTTGCAATTAAGCATCACACTATACATTACACTCTAAATTACGACCATTTCCTGAAATTCAAAAAACGCAATTCACCGCACAATCTCTTCCGTCCAGAAACGACTGAAAATGCTTTAAGCTTAAAGAAAACAGGATTTACGTTCAGCCAATCGACCTTTTCATTACGAGTGCTGCTTATTAATGCACTCAAAATTGATATTTGTGACGGAAAGAAAAATTAGCAACATATTTCGAGTACTCGACTTAATTATTGCGAGGTGTGCGCAAACACAGGAAGTGCTTCAGGACGCACCACATTCTCACTCGGAGCTTACCTTGGCCATTAATGCTCTGCCTGATCGAACTCAGCACGCCTAATGCTAGATAATGTAGGTGCTCTCTGGGTTCTGTCTAATTTGGCCTTGAACTGATAATGAAGTCAGTGAGCAATACAAAGCTATGGACTTTTTGAAGCCTCAGCTGCGTTTGAGTATCGCCCCATAATGTTAATTGACACTTTTAAAGTTCAAAACAATATTTTGTTGCGTGTTTACCTAGCTTTGTGTGTAGAGATCAGTGCACCTGTACACCTCGTTCACTCAGCGTTTATAATCATGAGAAAAATTTGCGACAACGCGGCCGTGCGCGAGCGGCAATATATTTGCCGCTGCGAGCTTGCGTACAATAATTGATGCCCTCCCAACCTGAGCTTCTAAACTCTAAGAGGCTCCGGCGGCTGATTTGAAGTTGTTTGCTTAGACCTTCAAAGCAAACGTTTGTGTGTATCTGTGAAATACGACCCATAAACAATCTCATAAGGACCTGATTCGAACGAATAACGACGCGAACGAAAGATAAGAAGTAGTGAGTGATCACCAGAAATCACGAATAATGGACGTGTCTTTATGTGCTAAAATGGTTGTCGAGCCCAGCAGTTCGCCTTAATAACATACCATTCGTTAAGTAGTTCAATTTAAGTGTCAGAATTTGATTAGTCACTTATACATTGTATTTAATACTTCTTACCTACATCTATTAGCTAACTCTTGAAGCTTTCTTACATGTCTGTTCGTTACAATAATCATTTTTTTCTTGGAAATTGATGTGTTCATAACACGTGTTTCAAATGAGACGTTTGCGACAGGGGCTCATTATTTACTGTGCACTCTCGAAATTGCATTTGATAATCTTTCATATCATCAAACTTCAAGAAATCACCTACACAACTGCACTTGAACGTAAGGTTACTGAAGAGAGAAAAAAATTAAGTATGAATAGTGAAACAATACAAACATTTGTAAAAGGTTTTAAAAAATGGCTACGTAGCAATATTGACAGCACTCACAATCTTTGAACACTAACGATCCAACACTCGCAATACACGTTGGGTATTTCAGCTCTTTCTTTTGGGTCAATTTTCTTCAAATCACTCGTGTTTTCAGAGCACCTCAAACAAATCTACGCCCGTCAATGTTCACCTTAGAATTCCCCTGGAATTCATGTTTGATCGCTGATTAAACTGTTCTAGGACGTTCACTTTGGTCAGACAGAAAGAAAATGTGTTGTAAAATGTGTTGAACGGTATATGAGTACCTCTAAAGGAAAAGTTCTGTGTGAAAATGAACAAAGCATCTATGGAGACCGCTGATTCCGTGGTCTTATTCTTGATGGATATGTTCAACATGTTGCAAGTGTAAATAAGATAAAGAAAACCCAGCGTCTTGATGCTACTCCCCACTAATTCCACAATAGGGTTGTGTCATTCAGGTCATAGGCACTGCCGAATTTCTTCTTGACACGATGGGGTGAATCATCATCATCGAAGTCAATTTGCCAAGCATGAGGAGATATTCCTGCATCCAGAGGATTTTTCATACAGTTCCTGTTTGGAGTTCAAACCCTCATCGTTGGAGGAATTTTGTAGCAGATACATTCTTTTCGTGCTTTAGTACCGTAGATCATGACGGTGCAGTTCATTGGTGTATTTCGCTCACTGACGGCAATCCCTGCTGCAGGTCGCCTTGAATCTCTATCTGAGGCTGCTCTAACCCTCCTGAGGAATAACTGAAAAGCTTGACAGAACTCGTCTGTAGAGCACTCGGCGGGTGAAACTCATTAATGTTCCCAACTTTCTTCCGTTTCAGAAGTATGAAGCTGAAGGGGCTATATAGCACTTTCAGCAGTTTATAAATCATCGCTTTTAGCTAAAATCACCAGTCTCTTAGATTTTGATATCTGATTTTTTTAAATTTTGCAACAATATCAACTACTGAATGAAATTCATCGACGTGGAAAAACAAATATTCTTGACCTGAATTCGTATATAAGGGTTGAGTGCTCGTATGTAAGGGCTGAGTACTCGCATGTGAGGGCTGAGTACTCGCATATGAGGGCTGAGTACTCGCATGTGATGGCTGAGTACTCGTATATGAGGGCTGAGTACTCGTATATGAGGGCTGAAAATTTTGTTGAAACTCTGTAGAGGCTTTCTTAGCATGCACAGTTAATCCTGTACTGAAATTCCCATTGATAAAGAAGCTGCTAGTTCTTTGTAAAATGATAAATGCAGCCTTATTTTAGATGTACATAAGGCTGGTCGTAACTTTACGACCTAACCTAAATACAGCCTTATCGTCAAATAATTTTGCCGGGGAAGGGTTAATCCTCTTACAATGACTTACGTCTTTCTCAATTATACATCAAAGTACGTCTATGTTTCCTCATGACTTCAATTACTTTTGTGCTCTTACTTGAATATTTGTTCAAGCCCTTTGTGCGTAATATATTTTCTCAAGAAAACCTCTTTTCCATACGCATTGAGCAATTATTTCACGTTTCTGCGTATGGATTGTTTACAGTTCATTAACTTTAATGTCATATAAATTCTCTATAATATGCACAAATTTGAAGGGATTCGGGCCCTAAGTTCCCCCACAGTATATTAAATAACAAGAAAGCGTTCGACACAATCAAAATGATCAAAAGATCTGCTCGAACGAAGAGTTCTGGAATGAAAAAAAAGAAAGGGAGGGATGAAAGCGTACAGCCACAGCGGGGTTGTCAAACAGATTCTTCTTAATGCATCCATCACCTTCGAGGCCAAAATAATGCAACTGAGATAAGCAAAGTGTTAGTATCGTTTGATGTTGCTTGTGAATTCTCTGTTCAAGTGAACAGAAAAGTGTCATACACTTTGATTTATGCAAGAATTGTTGCCTCTGTTGAAAAATTAAACCCGTCCTTTTGTCTGAGGATACACTGAGAGTAAAATTGTTTATTAGGATTTATGAAGAAAATTTGACCGTCGGATAAAAAGAACTAGGAGAATGCTGAAAATTATTTCGCAACTCATTATTTTCAATAAACATTAAAGTTTACAACTATAAGCACGACAGCATTAAGATGAACGTTAGTAATTTTCGATGTATAAACTAGTCATTTACTCATCTTTGATTGAACAGTCATCTTAAAAATGAAACAATTCCTTAAGAAATAAGTCAAACAGAGTTCAAACGTTTACTGTGAATAGTTAAAATTGATTGCTAACCTAATTTCACCCATTTTTGCAGATCTAATTAGAAATATTTCTACACTGGATTCTTCCGAAACACTCGGAAAATAATAAGTGCAACTATAATTTAAAAAACGATGGTAACCAACCTATTACTCCTTATAGGTCAATCTCTGTCCTCCAGATTCTTGTAAGATGTTTGAGAAAATAAAATCATATTCATATCTTCAACAAAATTCATGTCTTTGCTACAAAGAATTTGCCTTTGGTTCTTGAAGGTCAACAACTCAAGCCATTCTAAATCATTTTCAATATCTGTATTCAGACAATAAAGCGGGTATCCTCATATTTACCATCTTTTAGATTTAAAAAATTGATAGTGTGGATTGCAGGATCTTTCTATAAAAATTAAATCACTTTGAAATTAGAGGAACTCTACATCAGTAGTTGACTTATTATCTCTCACACCGTAAAAAATTCGTTGCAATCGGAGACGCAAAATCAGATATGCTGAATGTAACCCTCGGTGTGCCACAAGGCTCAGTATTGGGAACCCTACTGTTTCTAATTTTTATAATCATGGCAAAATGCCCCTCGTATTTCAATTTTTTACTTAAGCGGATGACATCACCCTCTCATCAAGGATCTCTCCAAACGACATTGAAGAATCTGCTAATCAAATAAATCAGGAACTAAGAAAAGTCTCCCCGTGGTTAAAAGATAATAATATCTGCGTCAAAATTTAGCTCCCATGAATAGCGATGGGAAATGGTGTAATCAAGCAAACTTATCACTCAAAGTTTTTAGGAATAATCCTTGACAAGCGTTTGACTTTTAGTAAACATACATCATTCACTTATAAAACTTTCGAATTCGATTGGTGTACTCCATAGCTTAAAAAAACATTGCCAACTTATGCCTTACAAATCCTGTATTATACACTTATTTACTCGTTTCTTATACGTGGAGTAGAATCATAGTATGGGATCGATATAACGAAACGAAAAAGATTTATTCTATAAGAAAAACATGAGAGCTATCGAACACCTGGACTACAACGAGCACTTAAATGAGTCGGATCTCCTAAATTGACTGATCTTTATCAATTTTTGCAGTGAAATTTTATATCTACAACAATTTGAATTGGCAGTGTCCTACATCTTCATGAAATAACTTCTGCCCAATTCTACCCAACTGATCGTGTTCCCAGGAATAGTAATAATTTGTATTTCCTTGTTACTCACACGCTAAATCCCATAAGTACATTTTTTTAGCAGGCACTAAATTTTGTAATTCCATTCATCCGAATCTACATCAAAATCTCTCATTTAAACCTTTGAAGCTAATTTTAAGGCCTCCCTTTTCTTGCTGCATTAAACGAATGTACGTTTGTCTGTGTACGCTGACCTATTTGGATACAATTATTATATTCTTTTAGGCGTATGTATGTAGTCTTTTAGCTCGAGTGCTTACTGATAACATATGTGTAACCCTAGTTTGTGATTTTAAGCTGCTCATTCATTTATTATTACTTTTCATGTGAAGCCTTACGCTTTATTTTATTTTTCATTAATGTACCCTTACTGAAAAATTGTCATCTCTATATGGATTACTCGAGAAGCTTTATAACTTATTTGGACCCATAAATGATTTATATTCTCTTCTATTGTAGTTTATTTTCTCATATCTCGCTTGCTTGTAATACTATGTCCGATATTAATTACTCGTAGCAAATGAATGTCCCAAATATTTCAAATGTTTCAACAGCGTATACCGGGGTTCCCAAGTGTGTCTGGCTGGGAATAGCTCAGGCTTACCTCCTGAGTTCAGCTGATATACCCGACCTCAAATTATATTATCGGCTAGGCAATAAAAGCCCTGGAGAACCGCTGCCTTGCAGCCAGACTTGTTAGTTTTCTCCCGAGCTTATCATGTCGAAATCTACTTCGTGTCTCCTTAGAAAGGGCTGAGTTCATTTCATGTTTCCTTCAGAAGAATAAGAAGCACCAAAATATAAACGAATCCATTAAGCCTAGCATTTTTAATTTACGCCCCATAGAGTGAAACTAGCACGGAGAGTCGCCAGAAGATTGAAAAATTATTTTGATGCTCTGAAATGATATTTTTTCCCGTGAGTAGATATTTTTACTCAGTATCATAAAAATCGCAGAGTCTATTACTTCTGCCTACTGGTATGTCTGCTCTTTCAATGCTTACTAGACACACTTGCATTTACCTTGTGCAAGACAAGGTGAGCGTATACGTTTATAATTGATAAAAGGAGTTGCTTTGGACTCAATAACTGAGTTCACTTTTAATACCCATTATATCGTTTATTTTCATATTGCATGTTTCAACCCAGGTTTTCCTACAGCCGAACTTCAGCTGCTCATCGCAAGTCCGGAGCGCTTCTGAAAGTTATTACAAGTCAAATTCATCCCCATCGTTTCAGGGATAGCCATGGACGTCAATTTTTGAAGTTATCTTCTACGACAAGGATAAATAAATTCAGAAGCTTTTAATAGAGTAGAAGTGGGTGCATTCAAAAACACAAAAGTCTCACGAAAGACGAAAAGATGGGCAACAACTACAGAACTTCAAAAGCCCTCCGGCGGCACCGGAAGCGCACCATCCTAAGCTGGGGACAGGCGCCGCGCCCGCCCGCTCAAACCCATGCTTTGCAGCAACTTCCTTCAATTTCGCCCCACGAAAAAGTTCCCGCTACCTAAATTCAATATTCATTTTTACCAAGAGGCTAGAAGGTTATTCATTATTTATTTTTGACGAATGAAGAACTGGGTTCACAAACTGAACTTTCCAGGGTCCGACAAACTTGTCGTAAAACGTCGATCACAGACGTAAATGTTGCGGTATAGTCTTTTTAAATTTGAAGAGGTGGATCCGCATCGTTGATTTAAGATATGCTCAAATATTCAACTTCATAATTATGATGGATGTTCACGATTGGTCACTCTAAGAAATAGGAATTTCTTAAACGATAACGGATAAAAATTATGAAGAAATTATGTGTGTAGAAAATGGACTGGAGCTTTCGAAATTATTTTTCGAAAATAACGATCGCAAAGGAATGGAAAAGATTGAAGAGAAGATGGATTATCAGAATGTGCTCAAATAATAGCGAAATGTAGGTTATAGGGAGGCGCTTACAGAGTCGGAAGTTTACTGTAAGTTTTTGTGAAGTACTCAAGGGAATTTTATTGAAAAGGGAAAGGTATGAAAGATATTTTTTTCATACTGCAAAGAAATTCTCACGATCTTCGAAAGATAAATTTACGCGGCAATAGTAAATACTTGTTATCAAACAGGAAAGATCATTAAAGAGAAGTAGAACAAACGCTAATTTCTTCACTCACACATTTTGGTCAGACAAAAAAAAATTTGTCTAGTAGTTGCTGCTGCCACTCAGTACTTCGCTGCAGATGTCACGTGCGCACTGTACAAAACAACGCATAACATACGCTGTTTCCTGTAATTAATTAAACTCAAGGATGCAAGTTTAGGTATGATTAAGTTATTCATAAGCGTAGGTAGAGAACGATTTAGTATAGGCTAAAACGGCCAGTAGGAAAATATTTTTTTTAGCATTCTCTAGCTCTACGCGGGACATACAGAGAAAGAAGACGAATATTCGTTCACTATTATTTTTGTAATTTTAACTAACATTTGCTAAGTGTATCAAGGTGCTATTTATGTATTAGGTTAGCTCACATGAAAACGTCGCATATGAAGTTAGAATAAAATTATTCTCCTAAAGTGTTTATTTTAATCGAACTTGGGACCTTACATCTCTCTGACCTTTACCCAACGTTTTTCTAATGAATATATTCAATCATCAAATAACTTATTACATTTTTCGCGAATAAACTATTCAAATGCTTCAAATATACTTTCCTTATGTAAAAATATTTTATCGCTAATAAAAAGCTCGAAATCTTTGAAGACATGATTATCAGAGGGAGAGATATCAGGAGGATAGGGAGCAAAATTTTGTAATTCAGACTTTGCTGCATGTCGACCGTAGCTCAAGAGGTGTGTGATCGTGCATTATCGAGAAGCAAAATTGGTCCATTTTTATTCCCCAGTCATAGATATTTCTTCGATTTTTATGCATGCGATCAATGTCTTTACAATAAGATGTTGCTGTTACAGAATCGCCTTGTTGGAAAAATGGAACATAAATGATTCCCTTCACAGACCATTAAACAGCGACCAAGTGACCATTAACTTTCTCGAGTGCAGTGGTGGTTTCGGCTAGTTTTTTGGCAACGTTTCTGCGTCTAACCACTGCTAATTCTGTCGCTGTTATCGAAGAGTATCCTTTTCTCATCACATGTAATGATTCTATTGAAAAGTGCATCTCCTTTGAGCTGAATAGTTAAAGAAAACTCCTCTAAGTAGAAAATTTCCTATGAGACAGACTAATATTTGGTTGCCCAAAACATATTTTTGAAGAATTTTGCTTTAAAATTTTATTTTATCGCATCTTTTCCTTGCATTTTAAGCAAACTTCAACACACTTAATGATGGATTAGTGTTCTTTAATAATTCTCTACTTGCACGAGTATTCTCCAGAAAACAACGTTAAAGCGAATCAGTCCATAATTTTGAACATGGAAAACGGAAACCTTTGTTTACGTTTCTTGCATGAGTTCAAGCTTGGTCGCGATGCTTGACAAGCAGCTGCCAATAGGGGGGAGCACGGGAGACGGCTCCACATGCAGGGGGTGGGGCAGAACGAAGGTGGCTGCAAAATTTCATTGAGGTGATGAGAGCTTTATAGATGAAAAAGGTAGAGGATGGTTATGTACTCCAGATAATGAATGAACATTTGATAGAAATTGTTGAGAAAAACCCACAACAGTGTCAGGAAAATGTTTCAGGAATTTAGTGTGAACATTTCAACTGTGTCCAAAATTGAAGGAAATTGACGTGGTGAAAAAGTTCAACAGATGTGTCAAGCATGCACTCGAAGAAAATCGAAAAGCTCCCGTCACCAAGGCTTGCCATCAGTAGAAATTTCCTGAATCCACCTTCGAATTGTCCTATAACTCGGGGAGTCTTCTACCCAAACTCCATTGATATTGACAGGCGTTTGAGAAGCGCTGTGGCCGAGCTTGAACTCGTACAAGGAAAGTGAGGCACATTCTTTTTTTTTATGTTCAAAATTATGGGGTTAATTCGCTTTAGCTACATTTTCTGAAGGATATAGCTAGAACTTTATTAAAGAGTACGAGCCAATCATTATGTGGGCTGAAGCTTCCCTAAAATGAAATGAAAACGCCGAGATGAAATCAAATATAACAAAATTACAGAAACGGTGTTTTCCTGAACAACCAAGTAATAATCGTACGCATCAGCATTTTGGTGAAATATTCAAAGAAAATAAAAAATAAATCATATAGATATGGTAGAATTTATTTTTAACATTTTTGTGGTAAAACTAATTCATACGATATGAATTTTAACCGTTAGAACACCTAAATTGCGTTTTTTTTCTGAAGTGTAGGATATAATCGTTAATTTATAGAAATGTAATGTCACAAATAGTTACTAGCAACCTAAAAACACACACGGGACATCCTGCTTTAGTGTTACCTACAGTGAGGTTACTGTCATAGTAAAAGGCTAACGACGAACGAACTCAGAAAAACTGACGGTCTAAGCCTTAAAGGAAGAAAAAAGACTCATAAAACTGTCAGAAAATATAAATTTTCGGCTTAATTGTATTAACTCAATTATTGCAATATAAAATAGAAAACACTTTTGAAGACCGAAGGAAATCTGGTGTTCCACACTAGATCTACTCAGACCTGCGAGGAAATTGCTATGTCAAAAGTTAAACAAAGTCTAATAATAACACGTTAAGAGTTGCAAGAACATTTATTTTCATAAGAAATCAGTTGTGGCAGTGTGCTAGCGTACCTGTAGTAGCAGTCAGAATAACTATTGAAATTCATATTAATAATCTAAAGTCGCACTCTCCCGTGAAATTTTCACTGCTATTGAAACAGCCCAGAGGTGTCCGGTTGAATTAATTCCTCAACATCAAGATAGGCAATAACCTTTCTTGGAAAGAGTTGTGGACGTACGAAACTAAAATTGCACTATGTATTTGGACGTAATTCAATGAATTACAGTATGTATGGGGTAAGGGAACACCGCTACTCTAAGATAAATGAATACACATCCAAAAATGGAATTTGGCAGTCGGAGGGTTATATCTGGGGTATTTTTCTTCCAAATGTACTGAGGAAATGGCAGTAATAGATAGTGGAATGAATGTTGAGCTATTTTGATCAGAAATTTGCTCACTTCTTTTGAAAAGTTTGAACTAGCTTTGGGCGTAGTTTTTCAACAAAATAGTCACTTTAGGCATGTAGCAAAACTTCGGTAGAAATTGGCTAGCTAAAATTAATGTCATTTGCACTAGAATAGCTAAGTCATTTACGAGCCGTAAAGTATAGATAGGAAATTTGTGATATTATTTAAAAATTAAAAAAAAATCCAATCGAGAGCTTTCAGAGTTCCAACAAGAATCTCAATTTTGAAGAACATATGCGAAGCATAATGAAATAAAAAAATTATGTTGGAGTGAATAATGGTAGTACAACAAAGCATTAACTGAACATTATGTAGCATTTGTTTACTCTTTTTTACTCTGCGAATACGTTTTTCCCGAATATATTCTCCTTAAAATTAACCGCGCTTCCTTTGTTTTTTTATGCGTATTTCATCACTACATACTTATACACAATAAGTATATGAAAAAGAACTTCTTGATGTGATGAAAGTAGACGAAATTTAAAAACCCATGATTTCCGAAAATACGATTTGTTTCCCGTAAATCTGATAGACGTGCTCAATCCCTCACCAACCAGCCTTGCGAAATACCGAAGTGCATCCGAGTGCCCTCCTCGGACAGCAATGAAGCGCGGAGAATGTTATTTCCCGCTACTCAGGATAGGGTCGGGGGTTCAAAAGCTTCGCAAATACACTGAACTAAAACAACAACACTGCCGTGCACGATTGTTCTCACCAAATATAGTTGGACTGAAAATTTACCCTCTCACGTGTCGCGTTGACGCATGTGTGTGTGTGTGTGTGCGACTGCAAGCCTGAAGTCACGGCTTGAAAATCTGAAGCCGTTAAAGTACTGTGAGAAATTAACCTTCTGATTGGTAGATAAAACTGAAAGTAGCGAGGCTGTTGCCTCCGCTAGATGAGAAAATTTTGAAAGTTGAGTAAGGCGTGAAAATGAAAAATAGTTTCATTTTTTGTAAATACATACCGTAAATATATATTCTTCCAGACTTCATGCATCTGGTCACTTCATTTTATCGATGCTTAACTAACTATATTTATGAGCGATATCAATCAAATATTCTGTGGCCACACAAAGTTGGAAGGCAGGCATGACAGGTCGAAGGCAGGCATGACAAGAATGCGGCCTCTTTTGCAGAGCGATAAGGGTCTCGGTCGCCAGGGCATAAATGCGTTATAGTGGCAGCGAGACAGACGGTGGAGGCTTGGCCCCTGGAAACAAACGCCCCAACTTTTGCTAAGAAACAATTATGCTGCCGCAAACAATACACAGAGCCATCGCACAGCCTTGTTTTCATAAGAACTTTGCTTTCGGAACTCCAGAAAGCTCCGATATAGGAGGAGTGATATCGAGCGCCCACGTAAACAGAGACCTGGAGATGGACCAGGAGCACGCAGACGAGATAAAAGACCGATTCTCGACACGACGAGTGCTTAGTTGCGAATTGCACATCAGTATTGTTGAAAACAGTTATTCAGTATTATCCCCTGATATAATTTAATAAGGCGTTGAAATTATAATTCATGGAAGTGGAAAGATAATTTCTTGTTTCAAATAAAATGTTGGAATGGATACAAAGAGGAAATATTAAAGCAAATGAGCTATGTAGATGCTTCCCAGTCTAAATTTCATCACCCCGTCGGTAATCAACTATTCGGCGGCGATATTTGCACTTGGGTGGCCAAAGTTATAGAAAATCATGGATAACTATATGTATGCAGATGACCCGGCCAAAAATAGAAGGTTAGAACGGTGAATTGTTCAACGTTTATCGTACCGTTGATGGCTAAGGAGAATCCAAGTGTTTGATTACGTAGGGGACAGTAAGTTAACACTTGTCAATAAGGAATATTTAATGGATGAAAAGTCCCCATTAGAATGTGCTTAAAAATACATCCTCTGAAACAGTGGAAAAGTTAAAAACTAATCAGTTGCAATACATGCTGGTGAAGGTTACGAAAACAAAACAAAACGTGGCAACCTGAGGAGTCTTAGCAGAGAGTGAAATACACCTACGCTGTTATCGTGGTAACTCTCAGTAATTAAATTTATTGAAAATAATTAACTATACGCGGTTTATAAAACGTAGAGGCGTCACTGCAATCGGCCGTAGTTATATTTGTGATTCATCACCTAGCTACCGTTAGGCTTCCCACTTTAAAATTAAAGCAGGTGAGCGGTAGGCTTTGGGCAGTTAATTGCAGCGATGGTGGTGGTCTGACGTTTTCTCAGTTTTCGCAAATATTCTCTGTAGGGAAGGAATTGGTCGGTGGCTGCTCGAAGATGATCTCGGCAGTGGTGTCTTAAGGCGGACATTACAACCGAAATTAACTGCGCAGATTTTTAAATGGGTCTCATCATTGCTGAACGATGTGAGGAGGAGGTAGTGAAAAATATTCTTTCAATAATTATTGAAAGAATATTTTTCACTACTGTGAATATAATTGCAATATTACGTTGTAGTTCTTTAGAATGGAGTGCTCATTTTCTATCATCAACAGAGAACTGTATCTACAGCATTTGGACAGATAGCCTGTTCTAATCAGAAATTGAACAATATGAGTAGCGACACGGTAAAGGGCATGCCATTATTTTCAACATAGCTTGTGAAGCAACTGGCACATATTCCAGATTGTCGACCATGTTCAGTATCTTTCACCAGTTCTCAATGATAGACGATGATGCTTTTCTCTGCTGATACCTCGCTTACCAACGCAGGCATGAGGAGCGGAATGAACGTTCAAGCATTTTCTAAATTAGGCATGCGTGTTGCTGCATGAACTGTGCTAGTGCTGAGTGGGACACAGAAACAATAGCTTGAGTAATTTCAATTCAGCTGGTTTGACTATAACATTTTACCATTGTTTAATATTACTATTTTTCCTTAGTATTAGTATTATTTACTTGCATGTGTCACGAAGTTAAAAGTATTGTATTGCAATCTTTCTATACCCGAGAAGAAAAACCTAAGTAAGAGAAATAGAAATTAAATAATTTTAGGGTGCGTACAATCAGTGGTTTGCTTCAACAATAGCATCCCCGTTGCTTGACATTTTTATTTGCTAGACTTTTTAGCGCAGTTTGTAGTAGCAAAATGTTCACGTAAAGAACAAAATGAGCGACGCAATAAAGTTCACATTGAGCTCGAATCTTCGCTGCGCAGGAACGTGGAGAAATGGAAGTATTTTTCAGTCCTCACCTTCGCTTCATGGAGGCATATTGGCTTACGGGCAAGGAGGAATACGGTTACTCTTCGCAAAACTTCGACAGAAAGTTGACTTGAGGAGAAGGCTGCGAATGGCTTCTTCGAAAGATTTTGTTGGAAAATATACCCGATTTTAGCTTACAAGTGTTCCTGCTCGTCTCTAAGGAAATTTTTTTACTGAACAAGGTGTATTATCTCCAAAATGTAGTTTTACGCTTGGGAAAATTGACTTCTTAATCCCTTAGGATTAGATTGGTAATGAAAACTTCAAAATTTTGTCGTTGGTTAACATTTTAATTGATAAACAAAAGAATCAGGAGCCTTGGAGGTAGGATGCAATGAATATTCAGAGCTGTTCTACATATTCATGGGCATTTTGCAAGAGCTAAAAGAGCCGCACCGTCTCTTTGATTCCATTTGCCCCCAATTCATAATTGTGGAGAAATTGAAATTAGTAACTCAGGCACAAAGATACCATTTGAAGTGTGCAGTCAGCTCAAGTCGCGTAGACATAGCCTTGTGCATAAATACATAAATGGGCTCTGACCGCCCTCGCAGGTAAATGTTTACAGCTAACTCTTATTGATGTCTGGTGGCGGAGACTGCTCGCTTAGCTCTCAGCTTCGACTCCCCTTTGATCTTTATACCTTGAAAACAAACACCCGAAACGGCCAAGACTTGAATCTTCTTTCTTGAATCGTATCCCATAGCAATTTACGATATTGCTAGCTACCTAACTCGCTTCGTCAGAGCTCGTATCCTAATCTCACCGTAAAATTTAACTTTACCGATGCAAATATTGATATCTACTTCGGCTTTGCCCCAACATTTTACGTCTGAAAAATTTAATGCTCGTAAGCGCAACGTAACCTACCAGACCAAACCTTTGAAAGTTAAAGTGGGTACCTTGAGTTTTTGGAGCATGCAGACCGTTTGTTTTCATCTATTTGATCGTGTTCTTCACCGCTTGACTCAATGCCAAGTCAAAAGCAAGTATCCATTCGGAAGCTTAGTCGGATTCATCAGCCCAAAGGGTAATTATATCCCTTAAATTTTTAAAGGTGCGACGGAGTCCTTCAAAAACTCTGTCGCACCTCCCCGTCGCGTGAGGACGCGTGTGCTGTTCACTCGTAACATTAAACTATAAGTCGGTATTGCCAGTCGGTATTATCTCCGATCTAGGAAGAACATTGGAACCGTCTCGGCGCCATGTTCAACAGAGACAACGAGTACCATGTTCATTGGAACTGCAGTACAAGTTTAGTTGCGCTGTATGCACTTCATGGACGACGGTATAATTACTGTACGTTCAAGGTTTTGCAGAATATATTCTGAATTTTTTTTCATCGTGACCAGGGTTTTTGTAGCTTAACTTCTACAAGACCATCTTGTATTGACTAATATTTACTTACATGGCTTTTCGGATTGAAGGAACGTTTTTATTGGTTGTACCCACAAACGTTGGTTTTCAATCCATCCAGAAATGGCTATAGGTGAAACATCCGCTTGGGAAATAGGCTTCCTTAATGACATCCATGGATATTCGGTTGTTGGTATTTTAGACTTCCATATAAAATTTGAATCGACAACCTTAGGCTTGGGTCCACTTCGAAACCGAGGACAAACAGCTCATGTCACATCGGATAAGTTTCCGGTGCTTACGTATTATCGGGAGAACCTTCAAAAAAACCGGAATTACCTAACCTAACCTAACCTAACCTAACCATTACATTTGTAATTCCGGAGGCCAGAACGTCGCAATTGCTTGCTATATAATTTCATTGGCTTCATATGATGAAATAATCATATCTTCTGAACATATTGACCAGTAATATTTTTCCAGGGCAAATTTCATGTACAATTTAGGGTAAAAACACTTCATACCAGGATTTTTCGAGAAATTTGTTGGGCAAGAGCAACCACTGCATGGGGAATTCTCCCAAATTTCGGGTAAATGTTTGTATTCTTTGGGAATGAGGTCCTCCCGATAATACGTAAGGACCAAGTTTCCTATAATCAGTTATCTTCCCTCTTGATGCATCCTACTGATTCACGAAAGTATGAAACAGATACACTGCTAATAAATAATGCATCAATTTCAATTCAAGCCTCAGAATAGATGATGTACATATAATCTTATAAAGCAATGAGTAAAAAATGAGCTGTAAATAATATTCCTTGCCATAAATTCAAAGAATCATATTGATTGAATTCCAATCTAATTTATTCGGTACAGATGCTGGTCATTCATGGAATAGGAGGATAATTTCAAATTTTAAGATTTACTGAGGGTATTGATGTGTTTGACGGCACAAAGGTCGCTTATCACGATAAATATACATTAGAACATGTCTCCAAGAACTTCAGAACGGATCAAACTATTGATCCCTGTTGGAAACCAATTTGTACGGATAGATTCATACGTACATGCATAATTGATAATAACTACAAGCATTAAATAGATGAATATTACTTATATATAAGTAACATAGAGAAACAATAGCATACAAAGATTGAAATTATAGACGAATCTTTACAACATCTTATCAATTAACCAAATAAAAGCGTATATATGTGTTCTGAAGTATAAACAAACATCTTAACTGAACAGAGAATACTAGTAATAAACAGCACGTTTGCTTATTTTCATTGTAGGCAGGACATGAAGATGTAAACTATCAGAATCGCCAAAGGCATATTATTTTTATTATCACTTGAACAAGGTATCGGTATTTCATCAGAGTTTTTTCGATAAATATGCTATCAATATGTGATTTTAAATACAGTATCTAAACACAATGAGAATAAGGGAAATAAAAATTTGTTCATTAATGCCTTCTATTAATAAAATGTTCAACACCGTAAACTAAATGATTATCAATATCATAAATCATCATTAATCACGAGAGTCAAAGCAATCTCTGAATACGTTTTGAGCGTCAATGAGACAAGCATACATAATTGGAATAAATATAATTTCAATGCAATCAATATGCAGGATTTACGTGGTACCATCGGAGCGGGAGGTACAGACCTGCTGGAGACCCTGTAATCTCTTCGTCTATATTCAGATGCGGTCGTGCTGAACTGCAGAGCAGCGCTCGCCGGCCCCGCCGACCTCCCATTAGCATAAGGAGAGTCTGTTCACGTCCGCCGAGCCGCTCTCGGTTTGCTGGGAGATCAGCGAACATTTTAGGTGTTTCATGCTGTGTCGAGAAGCTCGAGTGCTGCTTTGCGTGTTAAATGTCTTATAATGCTAGCTGGAGGCATGGCATTGAGTGAGCGTTTCCTTTAAATAGCTCACTGTTTCGCTTCTTCGTGAATTGGTTCAATAGAAAGTTAGTTCGAATTTTCGAAATGATAGCTGAGAGTGTGTTACTGGCCTCTCCTCAATATCAATAGGTAATTCCTTTGAATCTTGTCAAATCAAGCTACAAATATCAACTAAAAGAATAGCAGTGCATTGGAAACGAGCAAATAATGCAATAGAAAGACTCGATGAGGCCGCACCGCGCATGCAAACCTCCGTGGTCGTGTGTGACTAAGAAAAATAGTTATATTATTTTTGAAAACTTCTGCTGTTGATTTCAACGAGGATGATTCAGGCAACACGGCCATTTTTAAATGAAAAAAAGACTCTTCAATCGAATGTTTCGTGTGATCCATGCAACTTAGAAAACAACACGTACCTTATATGTGTCATAAGAGCACGAATATTCTTCATCAAAATATGTGCAGGACGCATTTGCAAGACAAATTTCAAATTTAATGTTTACGAATGCGCCTTCTTATGGCCACGGAGTCAGACATAACATTTTTATTCACTTAACGAAGAGAATTCTGAGAAGAAAGCAAAACATTTTCAGGGTTTAGTGCATTTAAATTCAGGCCAGTGTTGCACTGAACATTTTGGGGATCCGCGAGGTTTTCCTTCAAGACACTACTCCAAATTAGCGGATCGTTTAGCGACCGAACCGGTTCCTAATATTTTCATGTAGTCACGAACTATAACTCAGTGATCTGATAAGTCTAACTCATCCTGCGTAAGACGTCACTGATTTTCCGAGGCAAATGAGGTGCTCGACAACTGGCGAGGCGCCAGCGGAATCCATCTAAAACCTCGTAAAGTAAAACGAAACCCGTAACTTCACAGCTATCTTACAGAGACTGACACAACTTCCCTGGCGGTGCTACGTTCGAGCTTTGATTTATGCGTAGTATTGACCTAGAGTTCAGCTGTGATTAACGCACGCACAATTACATAGATTGCGAGCAGGTTGTGCAGTGAAATAAAAGTTTCATTAACGATCTCGTCCACATAGAGCATTGTTTGACGAAAATTGTTCTCGGAATAGCGCAAATGGCCAGTCTGCTGTGCATGCTCCAGTGCCTCCGAAAGGCTCGACGCAGGCCAGGAATCTCGTTGTCAGGCGTAAACACGAGTTATTGAGTCCATAAAAAAGCAAGTGTGCGGGCCAACATGACCGAGTGATGGCGAAACAGCTCAGGCAGCGTAGAAAACGCCTACATTTCTCATGCGAGCCCCTACCATCGTCTTTGGTACCGGAAATATATTTTTGAGACTTTCTGTTCAGAAACACGTTTATAAGATATCTACGAATAGATATTGCTTTGGGTACGGGAGAAGTTTTAAATATTTTCCGTAGTAGTCCTTCATATTTCAGGAACGCTATCGGCAGCGCAATATACCGGGTGCTCGAAAACAAATGCTACAGACTTTGACAGTGAATATAATAAACAAAGAGATGAACTTTTTCATGAATGTACAAAAATCCAAAGATTTATTGTCTTCGAAATTAAAGTCTCAAAGTTGAGGAGGGTCTATCAAACTACGGTAGGACAAACCTCAGAGTCGCAGGCGATGGAAGCTCATTTGCCTACGTGAACTTTACAATGGTAATAGAAAACAATGAGCGGTCAAAATGCCGGGCCAGGTCATCAGTGCAGAGCTGGTCCCTACACAAAACCGATTTCCGGACACGATAAAACGGTGCACAACAAGATACAGAGAGTAAGAAACTTTCCTGGAAACTCACAACCTAACGATTGAATATCCTCAAAACGATGTTTAGATTTTTACTTCTTCTTGAAGAAGTCCTTTCGGGTTTTTATGTCTACAGTCAGAGTTTGTACATTAGTTTTCGAACACCCTATAGAGGAGAACCGACAAATATTCTACTGCTGGCAAATTCTCGACGCATCAATTCAAGTTTGAATTGTCATCAACTTTTAGCACAAGCATTCCGTACGGCAAACACTTTAAGAGAGAGCAAATTCAATTTATTTTCTGTAAAAATGAGAAGAAAGGTATTCAGTTAATTTACACGAGAAAATTATTTGTTCGAACTTAGTCACAGCACACTAAAGACCTACTATACGAGTAGAACTTGAACTATAAACTATAAAGTTGGATTTTTCAGTAAGTTTTTAGACATGCGGTTTTTGTTTGGAAAATTTCGAGTCAGATTGACTGGCCCTTTTCCATTGCATACTAGCTACGTATTCAAATTGAGCACTAGAATGCTTCGTGATGAATAATTGCTCTAGGCAGGATGTAAAACCAGTGTTATTGCAAACCAGATACCTATTTCTGTTTCAGCTGAGCTCACAGAAGCGACCTAATGTTAGTCAAATGGAAACCATTTGGGAGCCAAAGCAATCTCAGTATGAATAAAAGAGCAAGACGAGCCACATTAATCGTATAAATGCATTTCTGTATAACCTAATCTCAAACATCTCGGCCTCTGGCCATCTTCAGTGAAAGAGAAATCTCTTCAAATTCAGAATTGCACCTAATTTAGCATGTACTACAAAACTGCATAAGAAAAATGTAAAAAATCGGTACTACACAACGGGTAAAACAAAATAAAGGCTATTAAGAAATGATGGCTCCAACAAAGTAAAAGTAAGAAGCAGAAAAGAACTGAATTGAGGTTTTTTATTTACTATTAACAGCGGGAATGAGCTGAGGCAATTATTCAAAACAGGCTTAAGCCTGAAAATGAATAAAGGTTCCAAAATTCGTTCATCTGTGTAACATTTTGCCTTCGAATGGATAAAATAATGATTAGTTAAAATCGGGCTACTGCATTTATGAGAATGTTCACGGACAGCTGAAAATGGGGGTGTTGACAGAAACTACACCTGTTCTGAAACTCCTGCCGGAATGCTCGCTAGCTCTGGTACGGAGAGTACGAGATGTACGTACATCCAACGTACTCTGGTGCACAACGTGTACAATTAAATTTATAAACCAGAGAAGATTCAATTCCGGCAGGAAGTTTATCCACAGGACAGATTTTACGCTAAATTTTTAGTACCAGTGTTGTCACTACTTACCACGAATGAATTTACTGTTGAAAACTCGTACGCTTTTGTTTTTAATTTAACAAATTACATTGATACAGACAAATATTTTATGCCTTCTTTTAACTTAGAGTCTATGTTCACTAATGTATCCTTGCATGATACAATAGATATTTGTTTAAACCAATTATTCTTGAATTCAATTGCCAAGATCATAAGTCTATCGTGAACTTTTCAAAAAATCATTAAAATTGTCTGTGCCTAACTCATTATTTGTATTTGATTCGAAATATTATGGACAAACAAAAGGCATAGCTACGGACCTACCCTTGGACCCCACTATTGCAATCATATTCAAGTGCAGTAATGAAAATGAATGGTTGCCCCGCTTGTCCTGAAGGTTTTAGACCTGTGTTTTATAGACCATACGATACATTGGTAATACTTTTTACTTTTCGTGATCGTTTTTATGCTCAATTATCCCTAAATTATTTCAGTACTAAACATGCCAGTATAAAATTTGTTATGGAAATAGAACAGGACAATTAAATTGCATTTTTAAAATTGAATAATTCATAAATCTGACAAATTTGAATGCTCTGTTTGCAGAAAGAGTAGTTTTTCAGGTCTTGGAAGAAGATTATTTAGTTTCTGTCTTTGATCGTTTAAGAGTAACGGTGTGCCAATTTAATATCCTGAGCTATAAAAATTTGTACTGACCACTAGTTTTTACTTCAGAAATTCGATTTTTTGAACTCTTATTTTAACGATAATAGATTTCGTGTAAATTTGTTTAATTTGAGAATATGCTTATTTCTTAACAAAGTTTACGATGACAGCACATTTCTCCAGGCTAACGATAGAGCCCGGCGCAGCACAAACATTTCACTTCCTTAGTTTGGTGCTCAATCTGAGAAGCTGGGGAAAGAACTGACAGTGGTATTAGCGAAATATTTTAGGGTCGTGTGCTTCAAAATTGTTTTAGTGAATGGTTTTAAGAATTGGTTCTTCTTTCAATTGTATAGATAATTTCTCTTCACGGATGCGAGCTTCTCTGGTTTATAAGTTCAGTTGCACACGTTGTGCAAGAGAGTACGTTGGGTGTACATCTCGCACTCGCCGTGCTAGAGCTAGCAAGCATTCCGGTAGGGATTTCAGAACAGGTGCAGTTTTAAAAACGTCTCCATTTTCAGCTGTTCATGATCATTCTCATAAATGCAATAGCCTGATTTCAGCTTATCATTTTTTTCATCTTTCGATGACATTTTACCTTCGATCTATCGAAGGTAAAATGTCACACAAATGTAATATTTTGGAATCCATATTTATTTTCAAGCTTAAGCCTGTTTTGAATGATAGCCTCAGCTCTTTGTCCTAGAAACAGTAAATAAATAACCTCAATTGAGCTCTTTTCTTCATCTTACTTTTATTTTGTCGGATCTATAATGTCTTAGTCGCCTATATTTTGTTTTACCTGTGGTGTAGTACATTTTTTTTTACATTTTTCTTGTGCAATTTTGTAGTACATGTAAATTATTGCAATTCTGAATTTTCAGATATTTCTCTTTTACTATAATTGGCCAGACACCGAAACGTTTGAAATCAGGTTTTATAGACACACATTTTTGTGATTAACGTGGCCTATCTTGCTCTTCTATTAACACAGTTGTTAAAATGAACTTCAAGTTATGCTATGTTGACTAAAGCTTGATCGATTCTCTTTATTCTTGGACAACTGAGACTAACTGTGTTGCACCTTTGGTAAGTAGATAAGTAAACTATTTTTCCACAAAAAACTAATACAAAAACTAATGTTTAACTAAACTTTTTCTGAGCGGTTGCTTCCGACTCATGGGCCCGGAAACCGCTAGGCTTTCTAGAGAGCGTTCGAGAAGTCAATTTCCGTTTAATTCTATTGACTCGGGCATAAGCCCTCACCGAGACGGGCCTCTTGGGCTGCTCTGGACGCGGCTGGGAAATTGCAGCTACAGCGGCATATTTCTCCCACGAGCAGCTGCTGCAGTGAGGTCGAGTGCCGTCATTTATCTGATTTGAGGAAGATTTGATGCTTGCATGCCTTCGCTTGAAAATTGTAAGTTCACTTCAGTTCCCTTGAAATGTAAAAGGTTTCCCAGAAAATTTTGGCAGTCAAAAGCTGGCTAGAAGTCCTCGCAGTATAGTGTGGGTCATCAATTTGGAAGCAAAGCTTCAAGTACATAATTATTCCCATTTTATTGCATTATCTGTACATGTTTTTACGTTAAAAGACCCCATGACTATTATTAAGCCTCTGGTCATATGACGAATTATCGATTTTTTTTTCGTAGGTGGTTAAGGTACGGTAATTTAAAACACCTAATTTTCTATTGCTTCTTTCAATGAATTTCCCCACTTCGCACCAACAGTAGTTACGTGAGTGACAAGTGGTGCACCCGCTGGATGTCAACACCCAAAATTCACCCTCTTTTTTACATCGACTCTCTCATTCTGTGTACCCCCGAATACGTTTCATGTCGCATCGATTTAACAGATGAACTGTTTAATGTCCGAAATTTTTAGTTCCAGGTATTCGAAACGTCGTTTATTATTCAAAACTCATGACTCGTTCGGTATCGAAATCGTGCTCTTTCCCCGTTTTTTAAAGAAGTAAATCAGACGATGCCTAAAACAAGTGCGATTTAAAGTGAGAAATACCTGCAGCGTATCCAGGATACCACGTGAGTTGATCATCGACAGGGTCCCTGAGTCGTCAGAAATGACGACAACAAATGAGCGGAGTTCAACGTACGACAAAAGTATTTCCCGTGAATTCACATAACCCACATAATTAGAAAAATCAGGGGAATATGTGTAATAGACGTTACTAATTCAATGCAAAAAGACCACCGTTGCATCTATTATATTTTCTGCATGTCAATTCATCAAGAAAAAATACGCTCTGCAAAACAATCTACTTCTAGTTTTCATTCAGGGCTGTAAATGACTCGAATGAGAAAAGTAAGTTTCTGTGACAGTGGAATTCTCAAGTTTCCTGATTGATGAAGGTAGAATCCCAAATTTTTCGGTCGGCGCCTAGACGAAACTGAAGTCAACTTCTTTTGACGATGCGAAACTTCTAGAAATGGGTCGTCTACCTAATCTGGAAAATTGAGGGTTCTCCTGGTACTGAAACTTACCTTCTTTCTTTTGTCTTTGAGCAAAAGCTTCAAACACACTCTTTGCAAAACAGTTTCGTTCTTGTTTTCTACTTTCTTAAATCAAATCAAATTAGCGAAGTCGCTGCATGCAGATGCACATTAGTCAAATTTGAATGTCTGAGAGAAAAAAAATGATGTTCGAATAAACTCTGAGAAATGTAACGGTCATGATCATCTGTCGTGAATGAACGATTATCATTGAATTATCTGAAAATATTTACTTTTTCGTTTTTTTTAAACCGTAGCCGATGAAGGCTCAGTTTTTCGAAATGATCGTTTAAAAAAGAACCTCAAAATCGGTAGAGCAGTTCAAGCTTTAGAAAAGCGCTACCCACAGCAGTGGCAGCGCATAAAAGAAAAGAAAATTAAATTTCAACTCTGTCCTA
>VOMN01062985.1:0-19353 GCA_014899125.1 Orchestia grillus
GTTTCTCTAGGAGAGGAGTTGCGTGATCACATTTCTTGAAATTATCTTTACAAACAAGCTTGGCTGCAAAGTTCATGCATCTCTGTAACTCTTTTTGAATTCATTTGGGTATATTTCGCCACACCAAACGACAGTAGTCAAAGCGCAATAATACTAGCATGTTTACGCTCTGAAAAAATAAGGTCATGTTTTTGCTACATGGGATTTGAAAGTCATTACGTGGTTGAACCATACGCCTGGATTTGTACTTTATCTAATGGTTTGATTACCTCATTCCCTAGAGTAAAATTAAGTTAGGCAACATCTTTATTGCATCTTTGAAGCCGAAAATAATGGATTGTATTTTACTTGCATTCAGTTTGAGGCCATTTTGGTCATACCATGAGTTTAAATTATTTAAAAGATCTTCAGCAATTACTGTTGTTTCTTGCATCTTGAGTTGAGAGCTTATTATTGCGTTTTGAACGTCGTCCGCGTGTATCGAGGTTCTCGTGTTTGGTGGCATTGCTGAAAAATCCTCTATAAAGATAGAAAACAGAAGTGAACCGAGGATAGAACCTTGAGAGACCCCAAAGTCATTACTTATGAAGGTTGACATCGTGCTTTCGAAGACGACTGCATGTGATTTGTTTGATAAGTAGCTCTCAAACTATAGGGTCTCTACTTTTAGATTTGAGATTTTCTGCGGAAGCAGTTTATGTTCAACGCTGTCGAATGCCTTTCAGAGGTCAAGGAGCAGCAAGAAAGCTACTTTTTTTTGCAGCTCTGTATATTTTGCAGTGATATTAAGTAGGGCGTCCTCAGTATTCGTTTCCCTTCTATACTCATATTGATCTTCACGAAGTAAGTTTGATTCATCTATGTGAGTGGAAAGCTGATTTGTTATTACTTTTTTTTAACATTTTAGAAAAAACGGGCAATAGGCTGATTGGCCTATGATTTGATTCTTTATTAGTGTCTGCGGATTTATGCAGTGTATTGATAATGAAATGTTTCCATTGATTAAGAAATTTGTTTGCGACAATGGAAGTATTGATTATCAACTGATCATTTGTGCAGTAACAATGAAGCTGTCTTTGATAGATTGAAGGCTGATATCGTCGTGTCCAACTGCCTTTGTAAGTAGCGGACTTGTCCGGCACGCAGCCCCGTGGCACGCACTAGGTCGAGCATGTCTACTGTAGGAAGTCTCCTACGCCTTCGGAATGTCATCTTTGTTACCTTTCTAACCATTCTGAAGCATGAGCACAGGGTTCATTAACTACGTGTGGGTACAACGACTACAGCATTTACGTAGCCTTCACGCGAGAGAGTTTGTGACGGACGCCTCTCCTGCTTTGTTGGCTCGCGACGTCATCTCCCCTCATCAGTGTGCGAAAATGGGTATTTTCCGTCGGTCGTTGCCAAAGCGTGAATTGTGATTGCCTTAGAGCAAAAGAAAAATTTGTTTATTACAAATGCAGCTGCTTCTCCACTCGGCCAATTTGATTCACTGTGAGAAATACATACTTTGCGCGCAAGCATCGTTATATAAATGATTCCATTATCACGGTTGATGTCCAAGTTGTACAGTTAGTTTTGCCGGAAAAGCAAAAATGGTCGTGCTCATTATCATTGCAGTCACACCAGCCGTCATTTAAAGTCCTCCAAGACTTTAGAATAGAGGGAAATTCGATGCTCATATTTGGGGGACTCCCATCACCGACTTCAGTCATTGACTGATCGTGTGAAGGTCTTTTCAGCAAAGCCAACGAGCAATAAAGTGGTACGTAGATCACATTGTGTGTGTTCGATAGACCCTTTTGTGGAGAAGTTATGGTAATAATTATCATTTCATTGATGTCCATTATCTTTCGAAATTTTCGTCTCTAAATAAAAAGAACCTTTATTAATTCCAACACGTTTTACTGTTGTGTTTCCAATGCCTTACAACTACTGGCGTGGTGAGGGATGTGAGGAATGTGTGGCTTAAACTTCCTTTTCCAATGGAAGTACTCCCTGCTAACGTGAAAATGCCTTCCTGAGCCGAGGTTCGAACCGGGGTCCTCTCGGTTACGATTGAGGCCATCACGCTACCACTAGCCCATGGAGCCCAATTTATGAAAGACTTTCAAATTTATCAAAGACTTTTAGCTCCAAGATGTATCACATAATTTCATTTTACTTTAATCTCGCCATCAATGCATTTCAAAAGTATTTTCACACATGAGGTTCCTTAGGATTCATTAGCTGAATGTTTATTTACTGCCGGCGTGTGAATATTTGCAGTTCGCATAAAGGAGGCTGAGTGAGGAAAATATCAGTTAAATATTTATTATTGCATGCACTTCTCAGCACAAAGAGAAAAATACTTGGTGTGAAGTCTTATTTATTAATGGACGCTGTGCAGGTATGTTTTCTTGTCAATATCTCCTGCGGTGTAACAGACTTATCAAACTTATTCATGTGATCGTCAATTATAAAATTCCTGTGACTTTTTATATATATATATAAGCTAACTTCTACTATAGACTTTCATCTAGTTTTATGTTTTTGTAATTTTTTTGTCTTTCTGAAAACTATTGTCACCTCCTCATCAGTTTCCATTTTTCCTTCATTCTCCGCCTTCTGGAAGCATAATTGTTTTTGTTTTATTCTGCTGATATTCGATGTTTCCGCAATTCATTACTTTTTGAAAACTCATCGCTATTTCTACGTCAGTTAAGATAGTCATGCAAATCTTTGATTCAAATAAATTTATTTTCACTCCATTTTCCTCAGTTTGTATGCTGCTGTAATTTTTTTGCTTTTCATCCTTGCTGCCAAATTTTTCTCTACCTCTTTCTCCCCATTAATTGAAATATTAATCGAGACCATATCTTGTCTATTTTTCCCAGCTTCCGCGCGTCACTGTACACTCCAGGCGACACCTAATTTCGAGGAAAAAGAAACAAAAAGAAAATCGATTGCTGAAATTATTAAATGGATGTGGACGGGTTATTGATCAAACTATAATTACGGTCGCAAAGTTGACATTTTTATCCCCAAATTTCTATTGGAATATTTATTCAAATATTCTATTAGGAAAAGTGTCAGACTATCCTGAAACCTTGCATTAAAATTCACAGGTTATATTTTTTACAAATTTATTTTAGAAACCGGATATTTCAAAAAGTTCAGATGAAACTACTAATTATTGTCAACCAATACACACCTCAATTTTTACAATGTAAATCAGTTATCTCTAGATAGACTATCAAAATATAAATAAGGCGTTATGCATGTTCCACTAGCGTACTCACTCCGTTCACGACCGATTTTGATATAGTAATTGTCAACTGCTAATGATAGCTCAGAAGAAATTTGTTGATAATCACCTCTTTACTAAAAGACAGAAGTCTAAGCCAATATTCCGACCCAGATACAAATGGACTCCAAGTTTTTAACAAGATTCAGTAAATTCTTCTAATTTTGTTGGTCAGAAAATCATCTACTAATTATTACTCGAAGTTTAGTTAGTTATGAGCCCATCTACGTTTGGTCATATGTCCCACTCACCATTCTCATACAATAATCTACGGGTTATTACTCTAGGTCCATTTGGTCATAAGCCGCCCATATTTGATGATAAGTACCAGTCACCGCTCAGATGGCAAAGATGATCGAGTGGAGGGACTTGGCCGGCACGAGCAGGTTGGCGTACAGCTCGGAGGCGGCATTGGGCTGGATGGTCACTGACAGCTCAGCGTCAGCGCTGTGGAGGCACGATTTGTGTAATCTAAAAACGTTTCCTTGAAATGTAACGATGCTACGGGCATCTGCAATCGGGTCATTTTACATCTAAAAAATAGCATCGCCGTAGGAAACCTGTTAATAAATTACGAGAGAATTACCGTAAAACGAAGAGAAAAATAACTTCTTGAAGACATGGACGATTGCAACAAGCCTGTTTGAGCAAGGGATTTCACACTACGCTACGTGTGAGGGACGCCATTTTCCTAATTTCTTCCCATTGTTTTTTACAACACAAAATGCCGACCCACGTTTATAAGTTTACAGAGGTGTTCAACCCACGACACTTGAGGCGCTTTGTTCACGATACAACAAGATGGTTTTAATCGACTCTCACGTATCATTTCTTGGCAAAAACTACAACATACACTCACGTGTTGAGGAGGATGACAACCACGTTATTATCAGCGTTGACGAAGGCCGCAGCCCTGATGTTACCATCTTCCAAAGAGATGGTCCTCTGCACCGCCACGTCCCCAGGCACCACAAACCTGCTGAAGTGGCCCATCGCATAGAACATGGGCTGTTTGTAGAACGTGTCCGAGGCCTGAAATGACGCACCGGGTCACAAACGAAGAAAAGATGAACCGAAAGAAAGTATTCGCTGCCTTTCTGATCATTAGATAAAACAACACAGAGTTATTGATTGATGATTCAGTGCAGTTCGTGGGGGTAATTTTCGCTTGTTCGTGTTTCTATAGTGAATAAGTGGCTTAAAAATAGCAGCAAATCTATATTTCTGCCTCTAAAGTGTGTGAATGATCAGACAACATGTCTTTTCAAGGGAGTACTTGACCGAACAATGTGTCGTTATTCAACTATTCAACTATCTGCATAAAAATTGAGGAGCATTTGTTCAAAGTCGCTGTTAGTACATGAAAGTGAGGCAAAATTGCTCGCTTCGTCGTGAGATTCATTAGTTACCTATTATATATTTTACACAGTCTAACTAGTGCATTAGGGAAAGCTTCCTTTACCTGATTGTTGGAATACAACTTGTATATTTTATTTACTCCAATCAGTACAACATATGTAAGTTTTTACTTGATCTTAAATTATCGTTCGCATGCATTTTTTCCGTGCTCTAATCAGTGCATTTGAGGTAAATTATTTTATAAAATTTCTCAATTAACATTTACATGTTCGATTTAATTTAAATTTGTGTATTTTACATACTCCACCCAGAACATTTGGGGGAAATTCCTATATCAGCGTTTTTCATCACTACTTTTTATATTAATCATTACTTTTTGTGATTAACACTCATATATTTCACATACGCCAACCAGGACATTAGAGTAAAATTCTTTTATTTTTTATTTAAATTAACATTCCTATATTCTCTTTCTAGTCCATTAGTCTCAAATTCCTTTTCCTAAGTATTTCATTACTCTTTTGCATTTTATCCAGTTGGAATTCATACATTCTCCCCTCCTTAAACGAGTGCACTAGGGCGACTCACAGCATCGACGATGACGGGGGAGTCGACGAAGTTGCTGACCCAGTTGGGGCCTCCCTCAAAGTCCAGGGCCATGTTCCAGTCCACCCAGCCCGTCGAGTAGTGGGTCACGTCCTGCCGGAACATCAGTCACTCTCTCATTAGGAGTATTTCATTAGGATTGTTAAGTCTAAATTATTATGGAGCGTTAGGTACTTTGTTATTTGGATTTTTAAAGTGGTAATATTATAAAAGATCACAGGTTACGTAACTAATAAAACTATTCTGATTAATGAGCATCAGTGACGAAGTTATTGGAATCAGTGTTCCTGGTTGAGATGGTAAAGCAAATCTCACAAGTAGAGGTGCATATAACTAAAAAAAATGTTGCGGGGAGGAAATGTGTTACATAACCCGGCAAGCGCAAGAAAAAGTTCTATGGAATATTGAAAAGTTTTTCGAATAAATTATATACAGGCTACGAGAACATGCAGTTGAAGATGAAAATCATTAAAATTTTAAGTTTATCGAGCTTCACAAAACTCGGTTGTTCGTAGGTTATCCGACTTTAGTTTAATATTCCCGTCGTATTGCACATTGAACTAAGGAAGCGTTTGTTTGACAAGCTTGGTGACGTCTGAAGTAACTATTCATTTTTCCAAACAAAACAGAAATTGACAACTCAGTACCTGATCACCTTGTTAATCCCACAAGTGATTAATAAGAAAATTAATCCCTATTGGTTTAACATATGTACAATTTCTCAATTAAAATCAATTTCTGTGTACAATTAATATTAACATTATTATCATTATTAGTACGTGTACTATTTTCCTAGAAATGAAACATTCACCTACCGGATCAAAAAAAAAATTGAAATACTAGAAAATGGTTTATGGAAAACATACATCGATGATGTTCACAGCGTAGTTCTGAGCTCGCTCCCAGTTGCCGAGGTCAACATGCGGAGGTCCGCTCCAGCCCTCGCAGGACTCTGTGTAGAGGATGAATTTCTCAGGGTACAGGTCGTGAATGGAGTCCAACTTGTCGGGGTAGTCGACGTTGTCGGAGTACCAGTGCACGGCCGTGCCGTCTACGTAGTTGTACGTGTCGGGATCCTCCAGAATCTGAAATGCAAGCCTCCAGAATAAGGATGTTTTGTTTCTGGGAAACTTGTCTGTAAAAAAAAACCTTTACTAATTCGAACACGTTTTATTGTTGGGTTTTTAATACCTTACAACGTCTGACGCTTGAGGATGTGAAAAATGTGAGATTTAAACTTCCTTTTCCAAAAAAAAGGATTCCGTGGTTAGGTAAAAATCAGTGCCTCAGCCGGGACTCGAACCCTTACTTCCCTACTTTGAAGCTGTCACGTTAACAAGTACGCCATGACGCCCACTCTAGGGTAAAAAATTGAGCTTGGCAATCAAATATATTTTTGGAGTCATGTTTCGAATAAAAAACAGCTATTTGAGGCTCGATCAATGCAGCGATGATGACAAAGTGGGGTGCTATTTCAATAATAGTTGCATTGCTTCCTTTTATGTGAAAGAATGAAATTTTGGTCGAACGCAGAATAATTTGAAGCAAAAATGCTTATTCTTGACTTAAAAAGATGGGGAAGTATTGGAATGACTCTATGAAAACGATGCCATTTCAATTCACATTCATTCTTTTCTTCCAATTTTCAGAAATCTTCCTGAGCTAAAAGAGACGTGCCAGCTTCCCCTGTGAAAACACTGTCCGTTTACATGTATGCTCGAACAAAATATAAATTTATATAATCACGGATGTACTCGTACGTTAGTCGAACAACTGCAGGACACTTACAGTAGCAGGGTAATCAGGCAAAAATTCGCGGTTATGGTCGAGCACCATGATCTTCACATCGTCGTAGCCAGCGCCCGCCATGGCGGGGCCGAGGTTCGTCTTGATCCAATCGCGCTGGTCCTCTGCGGTCCAGGCGCACGTGTTCCACGGCCAGTCCTATGGGCAGACAGTGAAGGGCCAGGTCCTTCCACGAAATGTTTCTACTTGTAATTCAACCTTCTGATAGTGCTGAAGCTCCGAAAAGCATCGTATTGAGTGAATTGAAATCAGAAGTGGTGGAATAGCAGTTTAATGGTGCACAAGCACACAAATACGGTATTTTTTCGAAAATCACAGGCAAATTAACCCATTAGCGCCCATGATTAGCGCCCATTAAAAACTCAGGCCTGAAAAGTAGAATTAATATTGTTTACTGGATAAAAATAATAACCAGCTATGTGATAGCGTTTAGTTGTAATTGTCAATGGCTCGTAAGAGTTTCCTCCACTTCCAAGCAAATATCAGGTAGAATTTATACTCAAATAGGTTTGCAGATTTCTCCTTACTTTTAAATCTGTTTTGAGTACCTTACGCATACGATAGCACTAGCTCTCCCTAAGATTTTTCCTCCTGAATGTTGACTATTACCAAACTTTAGATCATTTTTCGTTGAGTTCTGTTGAGGAGCTAATCTGTCACATAATTTTCTATTATGCAGTAATTATAATCAATAATGTAATAATAATAATCATAATTTCTATTATACTATTTAACTTGTGTTTTTAATAAAAAATGCCTCAAAAAATAAAATAAAATAAAAGAATAAAATAAAATAAACAATGTCGATAATGTTATGAGTCCAGGAATATTCAGGACGAATTCCAAATAACATTTTTCGTGAATATTTATTTTTTAGAAGATGTGTGTGTAGAACGGTTTCATATATCGCATGTAACACTGTTTCCATCCAACACCAATGTCTCAGTCTGATGACTGCTTCTGTAAATTTTATTCATAATACCGAAATAAGTTTCCGTCAAGTTATTTGTACTTTATAGGGAAGTGAAGAAGCTCCTACGATAAAGAAGCTCACATTTAGTACGGGGTGAATGAACACCCCCGTACTGAATGTGATAAATTTTTTAAAGAAATTGTGCTATTGATTTTGGTAGAATATGTAGCAGGGGAATCTTTTCCTAACATCATTCAACGTCGTGATGTTAAGTAATGTAAGTTTTTATGTTCAAACGAAAGCTGCACTATGTTTGCCTAGGGACAAACATGGATATTCTACACTGCAGGAAAGAATCTGCTCCTTCCAGCCATGCAGAGTCTCAGTGATGTACAGAAATGTTAATTACTCATTGACTCGGACTGCGTCAAATCTACCGAGTAAAGCCTTATTTGATGCCCTTTCTTGGGTGTTAAGTTATACTTAGCGCAAGCAAGTGAAATACTACTCAAATAGTATTCCACTTATACGCATGACTAATAACTGGCGCTACAATAAATCATATTGGGGCGGAATATCTGAAAAAAATAATTATTGCGTTCTTACATAGTGACAGGGTTATATTGCTGCTTGAAAACACACAGCAAGAACTTTTATATATTTAATAGTCTTTGATACAAATATAATGATTTGCGCTTTGACTTTGCATAGAGCACTGTAAGTCCGTAAACATGATACACGCCATATTTCAATAATTATAAAAACATTCAGTATGAAGTTTTATCTCAGTAGTGAAGATAGTACTATGTAACACATTAGCAGTATAGGCAGCACAGCCAGAGCAGGATAAAAAAATTATATTCTAGTACGAATAAAAATGTCGAGGGATGAACGTATACTGGACTGCATACATTTTTTATGCTTTGAACTCAGTTTTTAATTTCATTTTTTGTTCTTCTACTATCTTTGTTAAGGAACATAGAATATAACTTCCCAGCTGCGAGGCTATCACGCTAACTACTACGCCCTGGAGCCCACGAATTGTGACCACTACAAGATTATATCAACCAATTCTCCATGAGGAAGACAGTCAATTATTAGCATCTGGCTTGCCTGACTAAGAATTTCTATATAAACGTTTTACAGGATGACGGAGAAGCCGCAATTTGATCAGCGTGCGCGCTTCTATGTTGCATTCTCATGGAACTCGTACAACTTTTCGAAGTTGCTTGCGTTGGGTTTTCCCTACCCATTTTGGGCTTCTCTACGTACCCCACAAAAGCTTTGAGCTCAACCGAGAAAGCAACGGCAAAAGCTTAAATTTTACCTGAAATCCAGTCATTGGCTCATTCTGGGTTGTGATGCCCCAGATGGGAACGCCTTCCGCTTCGTACGAGTCAATAAACCTGAAATAAAATTAACTGCTGTTCTAACCAGAGGGATAAAATATGATATTTTGAATTGAGCTAAGGTATACGAGGAGAGGCAACACAAGAGGACAAAATTTCATAGAAAGAATACAGCCAATTTGTATCAGGAGGAATAAAAATTACACGGGAAATAACAATTGGAGAAAAAAGAGCATCTGAATGCATTAGGGAACCATGTTCAGCCTTAATGAGATTGTGAATTATCCCATCTACTGTACATTTCCTAACTTTCTTCTTTATCTACTGTACTTTCCTAACTCTATGTTTCCCTATTTGGTGAGATCGTCTGAGTAGGCCCCAGCAACTCTACGTTTCCTCACTTCACGTAGTAGTTGGAGTATGGCCTCAGGGACTCAGCATTGCTTTGCTTTAACGTCTTAGATGGAGTAGGGCCGAGCCTTTTTTTGACAAGCTCATCTGTCAAACCTACTCTGTAGACGTGTAAATGCACAAATAAACTACACTTCCTTACTTAATGAAGTAGTTGGAGTAGGGCCCCATCAATGCTATATTTCCTTACTTGACGAGGTAGTTGGAGTAGGGCCCCATCAATTCTATATTTCCTTACTTGACGAGGTAGTTAGAGTAGGGCCCCCACATTTCAGGCAGCAGGCCCCCCTGCCCATTAGCCATGCCGTTCTCCTTCATCCACGGAGGAGGAGCCCAAGGAGAACCGAATATTTGCAGTGTGGACGTGCCGCTCACCAGCTCCAGGGCTCGCTGCATCAGCGGCAGCTGCGGTGACAGGCACAGTCAAGAGTTTAACGCTCCAATTTTTTCCGAGGCTAAGCATAAACAATTTTTAGGTAATTTTGAAAGAATTATGATATTATTCTGAGAGCTGTATCAGACATTGTGCAAGATAGAGGTAAAGGTTAAAACTTTACTTAGACGAAAGGGCGGTTCTCTCAACTGTTCGTCCTTGAAATTTTGACTGAAAGTGAAACGGCACGCAGCCTGTTTATAATTAAAAATAAATTTTCACTATCTTTCAATCATACCAGCACTTTTCAGGAATTTATAAATAACTAAATCACACGTGACCCGTTGGGTAACTGTTGTTGAGTTATATTACTAGGTCATCAGCATCTGTTCATTTCATTTACTGAGGTCAGTTGCATTTTGAATTAGAACTGAACACATTTTACAGCACCTACAGCATCTACGTGCTCATATGTTGAGAAACTTTAAGCCTATCTTTGTAAAAAATCTGTTAACATACTACATAGAAACAAAGTGCAGTATAGAATTGACACAACTAAAAATAAGAAACGTACTTTGTACAAATAATCTTCTTCGGCGAGTGCGAAATTAACAAGATCAACATCGCCGTCGACATCATCGTACGAATAGGGTCTCGTCGAGAAGTCTGATCCAGCAATGGGCACCCGGCACAGGCTGTACCGGATCCCTTCAGGAGCGAAGTAGGACCTCAAGAAGGATTCCTGTGACCAAAGAATGAGATTTAGTCTTTGTTTGGAGCTTCACGCGTGACAAATATGTTTCCATGATGGAGGTTGAAGTTTGTGTCTTGTATCCCGTTGTTTTAATCTTAATAAAGATGTTCAGTTGTAATATTTTTTAATCAGGCCGCGTTAAAAAATGCCTGTGCACTCAATACAATTTTTATTAAATCAAAGTACAAGCACTGATGTAGGAACCCATCTAAATTTTTCCTTCACTGCTTATAATTTAAAGATACAAAAATTAGACTTTTGTGTAGATCAGATCTTTGCATTGCGACAAGTGTGCTGAAAAGCAAGCAAAGTATTGTCAATATTCTCCTTGAAAATTTGCTGTCAAGTTCTCGAAGAGCTTACGTAGAAGCAAATGAAATACATGTTTTAAATTCCGTAGACTTTTCTCTACCAATTTGTAAGGAAATAAACGACTGAGAAATGTGTACCTGAGACTCTGGGCTGAGTTGTACCACGTTGATGCCCGTCGCGTCCGTGAATGCGCCTCCAAAACCAAGCATTGTCTGGTACCCGGTTGAGGGGTCCACCGTGACCACGTACCCATCTGGGCACAAGAAAGAGATAGATAAGTGGCTTGCTGCAGGGTCGCCAGGTTAAATAATTTTGTTCATTGATAAAGGAATACATTGTCTCTGACGAATATCTATCTATAATAAAAACATCCATGGTCTCTAGCAAATATCTGTCAATAATAGGACATACATGGCTTCCAGTCAATATCCACCTTTAACATACCATGTTATTTTTAAGCGGCCGTGATGTATTTAATGATCAACCTTTAAATTATTAATTTTTCATGTAAATTAAGCTATTCACTAGTTTATCATAGTTATAGATTATTTTACCAATTTTATAGGGCTCCTGTCATTTTTCTTCAGATTTCATTGAATCAATTGCAGTATTGGCTGCCATAAGTTTGAATTAAAATGTAAATAAATCTCAGCTTACGTAACGCATTCTACATCAGAGAAACTACTTTTAGCCATAGGGAACAAAATTATCTACGTTTTTGCGTACTCTTTATCCCATTCGTTTCTTTTCCTGTGGCTGTAACACCTACGATCACTACCGCACTCGATTTTACCCAGCAAATTTTGTTCATAAATCCCGTTATTTGCACCAGATACGCAAAGGCACGCCCACATTTATTACAAAACCGCATTCTCTGACCAGAAAACTTCTAGAAATTTTCTCCAAGTAAGAAATTAAGCGATACCGAGACTTATTATTGGACATGACGAGCCAACACCGTTCTCTTCACACCACCTGCCTCGAGGGGGCAGACGCAATGTGTTGTACGGGCGTAGTTTGGGAAGCTGGTGCACGGCCACGCAAAGAGCACAAGAGATGTATGGTGCAGCAAGGAATGATGTATTTAATTTGATTTTCGATCGCAGGACAACATTTGAACTAGATTTAGGATAACACACGTAGTAAGGCTGAATGCACTGTGAAGATACCGATTTCGAACACATGTGCGCTCCATGCAGGAGGCGCAGCGTAACGAGCCATGTGTGTGAGTGAAGGTTGGAATATTTTATGGCCCTTATGAAATATCTCAGCAGTTGATGTTTGCGCGACTGATCCGAATAAATGAAGAGTGTTTTTTAATCCTCGGACCAAAAAGAATCTATAATACTTGCTGAAATTGAAGAAAAATCTTGATGAACTGAGAAGTAACAGAATAATGATTTAAAAGTTTTATTTTAATTACTTGTTGAACCTTGAAGACGATATTTTTCATGTGCAGAGGCTGTTCGTTACTGCACTATTGAGTTCTCGTCTAATTCACCGGACTTTTGCCTCAGTGAATGCCTTGAGTTGGGGTAAATCTGTCGGCTTATCAAGGTAAACTCTTCCTTTTAGGCGTCCTCTAAGAATACAATGATATCAAATAAAACTGGCAGGTCTCAGAATTCCATAGATTATTAGTTTTTGAAATCTGTCATAATAGGAGTTGATGAAAATTGGTTTTGGTCCCTTCAACAAAAATAACCCGGTATATTAATTATACACACCAATACATGTAATTAGCGTGGCACAGTAAAATCAATGCAAGTCATTTTGCGAGAATTTTTTTCTAAATCAGTCGAATACGTAGATCAAGTTGTGTTGAACTCAAAATATACACCGAACTCGAATACACCTTACATCGTTTGATCGATATATTCTTCATATTGCTCCACAGAGCTAGGCTATACGTAGAATAGCAATAAAAACGAAGTATTAAAGGTCGGTAGGAGTTTTTGATGAGAATTGAAAAGTATACACTATTTATCTGTAACGATAATATATTTTTGTTCGTCAACATCAAGCCATCTCATCACTTTCCTCCAAATGGTGTAATCAGTCCATCATCGCAGTCAGTGCAAGTGCAAAAGCTTTCTGATAAATATCGTGGCCTTGTACTCTGGGCAGAAATGATAACATATCTTTCCCTGTGTTATGGAGTAGAACTCTTTCCCTGAGGATAAATCACTTTTTCTGCGAAGCATTGAATCCATAGCTGCCTATTTTCAAAGAGTGCGTCAAAAAATAGCTCTACAAGCTCTGTTTCAGGATTATTCGTTTTTGTTATGTTTATTTCTCAATGGATAACTTCTAGAAAAGTTAGAGTTTTGTAAACTCAAGTCGACGCGTGGGAATGAAGATATAGAATCATCATAGAAAAAGTTTCTTGTTTCTCACCAATCAGCGCATCTGAAACCTGACACTTATTTCACAAGCGACTTATTTTTATTCTACTGACCTCCAGAAGCCTGGCCATCCATCACGCCGGAGCCGACAGCGAGCCTGGCATTGTCCCTGTCAGACGACACGATGACGTAAGAAAGCGTGTCTGCTGGAGGGGGCACGTCCCCCAGGTAGTCACAGGAGCTCCCGCTGCAGGCGCACACAAAGCTGTCCGAGTCGAATGACACACGGGAGCAGTCCTGGGCGGCTGGGGAGAGTAGGGGCAACAATATGGGTTTGCTGGTGCAAGCTTAAGCGTTAGCTGCATAGCGGTCTGACACGTACTGAAGTTTCCCGTACATGGCTGAAGGTAAACGATTAATTTTGTGATGACCGTTTCTTGTCGATCTGACTTTTACCTGCCAGCCCCAACTAGTCATAATTTTCGACGTCGCAGCCTGGTTATAGCACCTATCCAATGAATTAAGCACTGCAATAATTCATACAGCGAAGGGTTAAAATCAAATGAACTCTCTTACATGTGTAGTTGAGATTACGTTTCAGACCTGATTTGGGAATGTTGGTGAGTTTGAACAGAATTTTTGTTCATCAAAAATGGGACTCAGCTAAGGTGGTATAAATATATGTACTTTATAAGAAGAAGAAGAAGAAAGAAGAAAGAAAAATCTTTATCCCGAAATCAGTCACATACAAAGCATATAACCTTCGACTTTTCATTTAGTAAAATTACAGCCTTAAAATTACAATGTGGAGGTCGCAATGGAACTTCAGATTGTGATCAATAAGACTACAACCTTAAAATTACGGGTGAAAGTTGCGTTGAAACTTAGGATTGTGATTCATAATTTTACGCTAAACACGAAAAGTGAAATATTAACTCGAAGAACATCTAAAATAAAATTACAGTGCAAAGATAGCCTATTGCATCTTAAATTCCCTTATGCATAAGATATCCCGCAAAATTGACATCAAAAAATGCGTGATTCATACGAAATTTGAGCATTTGCACAGCTTAACACTAATACTTACTAAATTCTTTGTTAAGAATGAAAAGTGAAATATTAGCCATAAAAACTTCGTGTGATCATTGTGCATAAATCATAAAATAAAATATACGGTGCGAGATGGGCTATCAACCTAGATTCTCTTATATATAAGATGGCCTGCCAAATGATAACAAAAAAGTCATGATTCATACGAAATATTATGATAGAAAGGAAGAAAGAAAGAAAGGTCGTTTATTTTGAAATCAGTCACATACAAAGCATGGTACAATCGATTTTTCAAACAGTGAGACAACACCCTTAAAATTAAGTGTGAATTGTGAATTCTTGCGAATTGAATGCCGTAATAAATTTAGTCAGGGTATGTTATGAATTTCTATTACCTAAAAACGCTAGAGACTATTCATACAAGCGTTAGTAACGCAAACATGTCATAAGCCGGTGTCGAAAAAATTTCCCTGAAATAAATTATTTCCCCTTGAATCGCCTTATAAATATCTCGTTAACTTGGCCGTTTCGGACTTTTTTTATCATTGAAAAAGATATTATTTGGGGTTTTTATACACACTGTCAAAGTTAGGCCCATGAGTTGTGAAATACCCTGTATATAAAAGCTAAGCGCCGAGATCAAGGCTTGGCATGGACTGCTTATAACCTTATTAAAACCACTATCATGAAAAAAACGATATTCTAAAGGATCAAGTTTAGTCTTTAATTAATATTCTTTGTTCCGCGCAAAACTAGGGTGAATGTGCACACAATTACATGAAGTACGAACGACTGCTCAGGCAATATTTCGTTCATTTGAATTATAAGTCGGTCCTTTTGGAGTTGCAAAAAATACATAATATAAATATAAGTTGCGTGGAAGAAGCTACCCACATTCTGCCTGTGAATCGGATGAGATCTATTACATTTTGAGGAATGCTCACAGACACTTCTCAAGCAAGCGAATTGTATGCACAGACCAATTTTACAAATAACCTCTAGACATAAAAATTGTCTGTCCACCAAAATTACACATGACTAAGTATACGCCCTTGGAGCAGCGCATTCTAATTCCTGTCTTACTTGTGTCATACCCAACTCTACCTCAAGCTGTGTGAGCGTCTTCTGGCCGCGTGCGTGGCAGGATCGCACTCACAAATGACACCGTAATAATTAAAAACATTATATCTTATTTTATAATGATAATACGCAGTGTGTTGGCTGCTTGCTTCTTTAGAACACCATAGAAGAATTTTACTGTAAGCGCAGTTTCATTGTATCTTTATATTAAAATGTGCCTGAAAGAATTACAGTGTGTAGGACAAAATTGACGTTCATCTGACCCAACTGCGCTGATATGCGGCAGTGTCGTACATAGGATACTGAATATCGCATCGAAAATAAATGTAATCTGGGAAATCTAATGTTTTATTTGATCGAATACAATATGACAATGTTTTGATTAACATAGTTGGGATATTAATAGTAGATTTCTAAGGAAATAATAAGGAATATTTGTGACCCATGACATGCTTTACTGCTAAAATACCATTCATTTTAAAAACGAATTCTGCATAGAAGTCTCGCCGTTTTCGACGAGTAGCGTATGTTAGTATAATATACTTTAGTAATACCTTGAAGTGATATTTCAATTTCGAATCAGAAAAATACTTACAAACTGAGGCAATAAACGCTGCAGCACACAGTAGTGCCAAGGCTCCAGAGCAAATCTTAGGCATCTTGTGTCGCTTGTACGGGTGCAACACGACTGGTCCACGCTCTGAACATCGGAGACCTTGCACCTACTTGGGTGTGTTGGTTCCCACGTATTTATCTCTCGGGAAAGTAGCCGATGGTTGTAATGATTGAGCTGTGCAAGAAATACCCTGGCAACAGACTGGTAGTCTCAGAGCTGTTGATTGTAATGATTGAGTCTCTAGAGGTAATATCCCGGCTATGGATTGGCGGTCACACAGCCGATGATTGTAATCATTGAATCTCAAGAAATAATATCCCGGCTATGGATTGGCAGTTACACAGCTGATGATTGCAATGATTGAGTCTCTAGAGGGAATGTCACGGCTATGGATTGGCAGTTACACAGCCGATGATTGCAATGATTGAGTCTCTAGAGGTAATATCCGGGCTATGGATTGGCGGTTACACAGCCGATGACTGTAATGATTGAGGCTGTAGAAGAATCTCGGCTATGGATTGGTGATTGACCGACCAATCACTTGATGAGCGTGCGCACCAAGTAACTGATGGTTGTTTGTTATGTAACACAATGATGTTCAAGTGTTTCCCCGACACGTTGTATTGCGTTCCACCTTTGGACCATAACTTTCTATTAAGAAAAAACAAGGAGGTGGTGGTGGTCCGTGCGGATACGAAAGAGCGAAAAGAGGGTTTGAAACATAGTGTACCGGGGAAAAACTCGTAAGTGAAAATGAAAAAGATAGTACGAGACGAAAATCTGGCGCAATCCCATAATTAAGTGACCCTGCGTTTCCATTGATTAGTTTTAAACGGTCACATTACCTAGCAGGCCATTTCATTTAGAAATAAATTTATTATAAAAATATGTTGCCCTTCTCAAAATTTTATTTATTCATCCATTTTTGTTTTTTCCATTTTGTATATTTTTTATTCTGTTCTATTTTTTAGATGTACGATTATGTGTTTATATATTTTGTATATGTACGTTTATGTACAATTATGTACATACGCGCATGTACGACAATTTGGACTCAATATAGAATAGATACCAATCAATTATTTTATATATCTAAAAGGACGGTTAATAGAGTGTATGATCACTATTTATTATACACATTGTAACTTAAGTATATTGATGATTAATAGGGTAATGTATATTTTTTAGATATAGATTTATATTTATACAAGGTGGCAAAAAAATCATAAATACAAACTTTGACTGTAGGCAGGGACACGCAAAATGAACACCTTTTCACCTACACCAAATACTTTAATTTTCCTTTATTCTCAAGATTCTTAGTATTACATCTCCCACTATAGCCTGGGATGCAACTCAACAGACACATTAGTATAATACACTTATTAAACAATCCAATACATGGTGTTGCCGAAGAGAAGCACAGCGTAGTAATGATAAGTAGAATAGATGTGTAATTAGGCTTAGTAGTACGCACAACACTTGTATACAAACACACCACCAGAACATACTGTGTACTACATTGCTTCTAAAAATGTAAAAACTCAAGGCCTCGGCACTTGGTGCGCGGAAGCCGTGATGTTGCCAGAAAGATTAACAAATCTAAAGACTTGTAGAAACATTCTCAATATATGACACAAAGGTTTGAATTTAACCTTGATGTACAGTTTGCCACATTTTCGTCCCTCTAAAAAATGTAAATTTCAGGTTGAATGGTATTTTTAAATCTGAAAACACGCGATTGCTTAGTGTTTACGAATCAGTTCACACTGCGCCAGAGTGTTGACACCGTGGCACGTTTGTCAAGCGAAGAAATAACGGAAATGCTATTGTCTATGTGTTGCAGAAGTTCCGTTGCTATTTTTGGGGGCAGAATTCTTTATAATGACGGACCATAAGCCGTTACCAGAATTATTTGATGCGAATAAAAGCATCCCACCTATGGCATCTGGAGGGTGCAACGATGGGAACTGATTTTGCAGGTATATAAGTTAGGCCACCATTCAGGCACCCTGTTAGGCACAGCAGATGGATGCACTTAGCCGGTTACCGCTAGCCGGCCCAGAGAAGTCGACACAGATTCCTGAGGACTGGACTTATCTATCAAATTTTCTTGAATCGGCCCCAGTAACTAGTTCTCACATAGGTGATACCACTCGTAAGGACCCATGTGTTATCGAAAGTCTATCAATTTACTCAAAGAGCGGGACCCTTTCAGAAGTTGGTGACCCTGAGATTGCTCCTTTCGTCAGGAGGAGAGAGGAACTTTCCACACAGAATGGTTGCGTTCTGTGGGGGTCAAGAGTTGTTGTACCTCCGTCACTAAAACCAATCATTATTGAAGAACGGCATTCGGGTCATGGTGGCTCATCTAGGTTGAATGAGTTAGCACGTAGCTATGCGTGGTAGCCTAACTTAGATAAGGACTTAAAATAAACAAGTAAGACTGCTATGGAATGCCTGAGCAATGGCCCAGCTCCTACAAGAGCGGAACTACATCCGTGGAAATGGCCATCGCGGCCATGGCACCGAGTACACATTGACTATACTGGACCGATAGATGGAAAAAACTTTCTCGTTATTGTGGATGCACATTCTAAATGGGTCGATTTTTTCCCACATCATCTACTTCATCTAGTGAAATAATCACGTGTTTGCGAAGGATATTTGCCACTTATGGCTTACCTGTAACTATTGTTTCGGATAACGGCACTGGGTTTACATCAGCCAAATTTCAGTCCTTTGTAAAGGCTTCAGCATGAAACACGTCACCAGTGCACCGTACCACCCTTCTACTAACAGTCTGGCGGAGCGCATGGTGAAAACTTTCAAGAATAACCTGCATCAGTCAAAAGAAAAAGCAACTACGGTTGATGCTTGACAGGTTCCTTTTTAGTAATAGACTAACCCCGCATTCCCCGACAGGTGTCTCACCTGTGGAACTCATGCTGGGTAGGGAACCGCGATCTCGATTAAATTTACTGTGGCTATTCGAAACCATCAGCAGCAAAGTAACACAACGCCAAGAGTCACAACAGAAATATCACTTGAGATCTCGTTCTGTTAACTTGCCTCCGGACTCAACAGTGATGG
>VOMN01062986.1:0-11485 GCA_014899125.1 Orchestia grillus
TGGTATTAACACCGTCTCCACAACCACGTCAGGCTGTTTTATTCATCCTAAAATACTCGGGATGTTGAATGATTATTTTTGCAATGAGGCCGGGGTTTCAACAACGAAAAATGAAACGTTTTGAAGCGATATAACTAGTAACACAAAGTTGATTTGGAGCTGCGATTTTATTAAATAAATATAAGTTGAAGTTTTTGAAGAGTCTGTAAGAATGGCATTCCTACATGACAGCCCATTTGACAAATATTGGGATTTTGTCTGTTCTCCCTAAATACGATGATGGTCCTCAGCGTAACGTGCGAATCCAAAATTGCATCCCACAATCACGCTTTTCTTGGTCTTATTTTTTAAATTCTCATCCTCATGAGACGCTGAAAGATTTAACTCCATTCAGGGCCAGGGCGATGTCAAAACGACCTCAATATTGAATGACGATATTTGATATATGCCAAGTTTCAACTTCTACAATTTAGGCATGAGCTTCAGGGATAGACACGATTTGCAGCGACTCGACTGACCTCCTGCAAGAGCAAGCAAGAACAAGAAAAGTGTGCGCTAGAATGCGATCACTTGTGTGGTATAAAAGTTGTAGTAATGAGAAGATTGAAAAAATGATAACCACAAAAATAAGAAGATGCTTGTGACATGATAGAGATAATTTTAATATTTCTCATTACAATCAATGCTAAAGATTTCACTAGACTGATGGTCTAATTGAACAGTAATACGTGAACACAGAATTGTGACTTTGTAGCCCAGTTATCCATATGCTAGTTAATGACAGCCTTCACGGATAGGCCGAGACGGCTGGCAACGGCAATGAAAAAATGAAAATGCAGAGAAGGGGGCAAAAAATACACTAGCTGGGGTTCGATAAGGGGCATTGAGAAGGCTTTCGCTGGTGCCAATCGTGCACCCACTAAATGGGAAAATTTTTGCTTTGTTCGGCGAATTGCTTTAGCGGAATTTGTGATGCGACTTTCGTTATCTTAAAGAATACGGTATTGTTTGTTTTATAATATCATAGCATAGTTACAAAAAAGAAATATTATATTACCCAACTTCTGTGTACTTCTTTTTTTTCAAGGAATGCAATATAATTTCTGGATAACGCCGTATCTGCATTGGCTAAATTTAATTGTGATTCGATACCCCAACTCGTTCCTTCCAAGATGTGAAATTGATTATTGACCTCAGTTAAATACACCAATAGAAAATTGAAGTTCAATAGAGCATGAATACACGAAACTTCAGCTCTCATGCTCCACACCTACGCTTTAGCTCCAAGAAAAATGCAGCCGCTGGAGCCTGCCTTGTCCCAGCTGCAGCTGCTGCGTGTGCTGCCAGCCAGGAGCGAGCGACCCACTGCCAGAATTACGATTACTTGGAGGCAATTCATGTGAAGCTTCATCGGATATCTCTTCATTGTTCTCTCTAAAATAAGTTCACTTTGTACGAGTTGCGTTGATGATAACCTATGCTTAAGAAAAAAACTACAAATAGCAGTAGCATAACTTGCATTGCTTCAGTGAGTAGGACTATGTAGCGCCGGAAGAGAAGGGCCCATTTGGTGGGGACTATAGAGAATAAAACATCTACATACTTGGTGTGTTTTCTAACACGATCCCGTGCAAACAAACTAGTAAGAATAAAAAGTAAAGAAAGGCGTAGAAAAGATAACGAAAAAGGTGTTAAGATATTAGAATATTAAATGTTAAAGTTGAGAGGGCACGCAAGATCGTCAATACAAAACACGATGCAGGAAAAATTTACGATTTAGGTCCTCAGCCGTGCAAAAATAAATGTTGATAATATGGATAATCAGGTCAAAATAAGTACCATAAATTATTTCAAGCAACATTTCACTAGATACATATGTACCTACTGCGTGGGAAAATTTTCCACCAATCGTTACTCAAAGAAAGAGCTTAAAGTTCCAATCATGAGCGCATCAGTAAAAGCCCGTACTTGATTGCAGTTGTAATACATTCAGTTCACGAAAGTGGATATGATCCCTAATATCTGCCCGTGACCTCACCGCTGACCGAGTCAAGACTGGACGTCCAAGGCACACGGCGAGTGCAGACCGAGTTACAGCCTGAGACTGCTAACGACGACGGCGTTTTGCGTAGAGCGGAGCCCAAGTAGCCACGCTACGGTATCCTTCGTTAATAAAGTCCCTTGTTAATGGCGTGGAAAGGCGTCACTTCTGAAGTTCCGAATCTTTTGTATCGAGCTTGCCTGAGTTCCCAATCTTACAGGGTCGATTGTGGTTTCTGTTTATGAGATGGTTATGCGACGCAATAAGCAGACAAGCCTTGGAAGAATTTAGGGATGCACGATTGGTGTGAGGACGTAACTGTTGAAATATTGCTCACAAAATAAAAGACCTCTCGAAGGAAATCGGTGACATGCAGCATAAAAGCATTTCTCGTGAAAAGTAGGACTTTTATAACAAAATGAATAAATTATTGTATGAACAGTTTTACACGTATTCCTAAGTTATGAATGTCTACCGCTTTTGTTGAAAAATTCCTGGCTAAATTTAGCAGAAAAAATAATTGATGTAATTACGCTTCATGATTCTAGTGATCAATGTACAGTACATATAAATACATACTGTACACGCCAGCCTATAAAGTATCTGTAATACAAGTTATTTTTCTGAGAGAAATAATTTTTTTAGCTTCGCGTATTTTCGGCAGCACTACGGAACAATGAAAGCCAGTTTACATTTTTTCAAAGGAAGCCAGGGGAATGCATTTTTATTCGACCAAGCTTCGTGTGACAAAAGTATTATCCTAGCTTCAGTTTTTGTCCGTTTCCAGGAAGGGGATGGATGCGATTCTGAATAATATTTACAAAATCGGATTGTATGAAACACATATTGAGGGTATCTCCGAGAGAGCGAAATTTCCAAGTGTGAAATTCGTGTCATAGCTTATAGTTATGAATTTTTTGTATTACATTTTTCGATAATAATTTTGCCGAATTATTATATTAGATTGTTCACAGATATTTCTAGTGCAATATTTTCAGAAATATATTGATAAAAACTGCTGTAAAACATTAAGATTTTTGAACAAATTGAATTATCGTGCCTTGAAAGCGTCGATCACGTAATTTGAAAGTGTCAACGATGAGTCGTCTCTCACAATTTTGTATTTTAGGGAAATGAGTTATGAATCAAAAACGAGTGAAAATCTGTGATGATATGGTAGTATTTCGGAATATTTACCGATTTTGAACCATACGTTTTCAACTCGAAAGTATTCGGTGTCGATTTTGCAATAGTGTTAGGTGGTTGCGAAAATAACGCCGATCTAATTTAAGTCTTGTGGTCGGAAATACATTTTGCATAGTACTCTCAGTAAAATTTATGTGAGTTTTGGCACACCCAATAGTTCATTAATGCGAGTTCTTCAATAATTTTCGCTAATTTCAAACAGAAAACATATTTGAAGCGTATAAACCCTTAATTACGAATATAGGAAGGCGCACTTTTCCATTTTTTGGTAAGTTCTAACTTAGACTTTGTGAAGTCCACACTGCTGCAGTATACATAGACAGACCATAAAGGTGAACGGCTTAAAGTGATCGGTCAGTGCGGAGATAGTTTCAGAAATTCCAAAATGGTGATGAGTTATACGATGAAGATGGTAGAGGACGGTCGTGCAGTCATGGTAATGACGAACTGATAATGATTGACAAAAGAAATCCATGTCAAAGTGCTAGAAAAATGTCTCAGACTCTAAGTGTCTGTACGACGACAGTCTCACGCGATGTGCAGACGACGCTACTGGTGAATTGAGGTGGCCCAATTCAGCTTCAAGTTAATGCGTGGCCTCGTGTTGTAGGAAAGACATTGCAGAAACTCACAGACTTGGGATGCTAGAAAATTCCACATTCTCCATGTTCTCCTGACCTTTCACTTTTTGACTTCCATATTTTATGCACTTAAGCTAATATTTGATATAATAAACTTTAAGGGCAAAACAAGAAGTGGAATAAGCTTTCAAAGATTTTATTGGATAACAGTTTTGATCTATGAAGATGCATAGATGCTCCTACATAGATGCTCCATGGCTCCTACTTTGACGACTTCACAAATTTTTATTGCTCATTTTTTTATAATAATGATGATTGTTTCGATGGGGGAACTCATATCTACTTTTCATCTTGTTTTTCACCTCGAAATATTTTATTTGTGCTCTTTACGATAGGCTCTCAACTAAAAATATGCACATCTGAATTACTTCCAAAAACATGCAACTGGATAAAAAAATATTCTACTTATTTTCGTCGTTTGCAAGTCTCTTCTCTTGATTTAGAAGAGTCATTCTCCGTGGAGCGAGTGTGCCTGATAAGTATAGTTAACGACGCAAGTAGTTCTCATCAAAACTGTTTTCCAGTCCAGGCTCTGCGCTGGCAGCCCAGTTGCGGCCTGCAAACCGGGATAATGGCGTTGTGCTGCGCAGAGAAGAGTGCAATCAGAGATGTAATTAAGCCGTGTTTGGCTGACACCATTTTTTCGTAGAGCGTTATTTTCCGCACATTTCAAAGGAAACGCCCGCGAAATACGGTCTCTCAGAATCCGATTAGAAGAATTTTCTATCTTGGTTCGCACATCTGCCTCGCTGCGTCGAGGCAGAATGGCTGGCTGTTGACAACGAAGTATAATAGATGCTACGTGCTATTAGGCCCATAGGGAAGCGTGGTCGAACATCTAGTCTGCGCTGTGGCCGACTCTATGGTTCCGTTTTTTGCAACAACTTCCCAGTAATTTTTCAATAATAAATTCTGTATTCATGAACAAGTGTAAAGAATTCGTAAGACTAGCACCGTGTTTTCGTGTTTTTCATATAAAATATGGTTTGGATTAGCCTATCTTCCAAGCTTGTTCGAAGAAGTGAACAGCTATTGTTACATATTAATGAAAAAATTATATATTCTGATGTAAGTTTTGACGATATAAAACATTTTCAAGGAAACCACACCACACGAACAGAGGGGGTGAAATGAAAACCATAACGGAACAGGAATTCCAACGACTGGAGTGTGGTCGTTAACCTATGCAGTATTCGAATTTAATGATACATCGGATTACAAACAAAAACATTGAACAAACTGAACTCAGCCGTTAAATTTTTTACCTTATCCCTATCTACCCACTCAAAAATCTATCAACCCTTGCGCGGCGCAGCTGTTAAAGGAGGCTATTCTGTTTTACGAGCGAGTGAATGACTCTATAAAGAAAGATTTTTCGTTCGTGCTGCACCATCTTGAGTTTCATCATGACCAAATTTGTCTTGAAGGATCCCGTTGCCGCTGAACATGCCGCGTCTCTTTAGTTTAGTAATATTAAGAGGCCGGACTTCTGTACTCAATGCTCTGAGTTTATGACCTAATCTGAGCTGAGAAAGCTCAAATGAAAAATTAAGAAACGATTTTCAGTTGGAATTTGGAAAACTGAAATATAAATACTCGCAACGTGTTGTGGTGCATTGGTTTTAACCTAAATAAGATCTATAAACTTCTAATTATTTTAATTATAAATGGTTAGTGTGCTGACAATTTGTCCCCAATTTAAAAATTGTGTAGGACGTTTCTAAAACCTACATTCAAGTCGTTCGAAAGGGAAGCACGATCGCACTTGGTGTTGGGTTAGTCTTCTAAAACGAAATTGCTCTGAAACCTCCCTTTTTTCCATATTTACTTAATTACTATGACTTCTAGCCCTTATCGAAGAAAAATAAACGACTTTTTCCTCTTCCAGACAAGTTCAATTACTCAAATGCACGATCAAGAAATAAACGAGAGAGAGAGCTTTACAATACAGACTATAGGAAAGTTTGGAAAGTTTACACAGACGTAACACTTCTAACTTTTGGATGACTTCCGACCTGTATTTCACTAGACAGCGTGTACTTGAATTCCTTGAAATTATGAAACTGCCCATGGACTTGGAAGTAACTTCAAAGAAATTCAGTTGCTTACATAAAAATACACTGCTATTCGCTAGAATATTTACTCTCGAGTAACCTAGGAAGTAACTGAGCATCAGGCAATAGTTGACATGTAAAATATTCATAATTATTAGAGCACTTTATAATTCAGTGATCAGAGTTTATTGCAGTTCGGTCACTGATACTTGTACTTCAAATTCAAATCAAATTTGGCGTACGTGCGTTGAAAGGTACGCTAATTGGAAGTACGGCATGCTACGAAATATTAGAACAAAGAAATATTAATCCTGAGAAAAAATTAAGAAACGAGACAGCAGCTTTTGCATTTTCCAACAGAGACTTATTGAACGAACATAATGTCTGAATGAAATAAAAATTCCGAGCAATCGTGCAGCAATAACAGAGCACCAATTCCAAGCAGATAGAAGATGAGCCAGAGGACGTAGGGAGTTTTAGCACAGCCGTACGACGCGTCCTGCCGACAACAAGGGAACGCTTTCATTACGAGTGTCGTGTGCAGGTCGGACCGACACTGTGCCACCATTACGCACTCCCTCCCGTAAGCGGCCGTGAAGCGGGACTGAGGTCGACTTCAGCTTCATTTGCCTACTATTCGTATTAGCGATTGCCTGTCTCCGTCATTTCGGTTCGTTACAAGTACAGTTTTTTTTTTGGCTATAACGCTTTTTTCACCACACGAAAAATGTCGTCTCTGTTTCATTGGATACACACAACAGGTTCTGGTATTCATCGATGAATTCATTTGTTTTTTCAATGTAAAGATTTTTTTTCTGCCACACAAAAGATAAAACCTTTGAGAAAATTAGACAAAACGAACAATATTCAGGGCGAAAGAGAACGGCATTTAACTAGCAAATGCTGCTGAGGACATTGAATGTCAAATATTGTGGTATGTTAATTCAATAAGTCATCCCACAATTAAATGTAGTACATGGAAACAGATTTGATCGTACCTGGCGGGTTCAAGACGACGTTCCATCTTGCAGGTCACTAATTATAAAAGCACGTTATTTGGAAATCTTTCAAAATTGCATAATTGCTTTGGGCCATAATATTGAACTGCCTCTTCGAAGTTCTGCCTTAAGACCATGCGATTATTTTTATGGAAAATAGTGCTATGCAACAGGTCCAAAACAATTAGAGGACTTGCGGAGGTTCTATTTAATAGAGAACCCGCGTATTATTTAAAAGCAATGAGATGCATGAGAAGCAAACCAGCGGTTTTCATAAATTAGCATGAGAGCCGAGTCTAAGGAAGAGAATAGTAATGAAAATTGAGGAGAACGAAAATTAGTTTCATTGTTTTTATTTCACGGTATGACCTTATCAAAATGAATACTTAATGCACCTCTATTTTATTCATATCAGTGTAATAATTATTTCAGTTACATGTACCAACATGTGTTTGATTACCGTCATTAACATGATTGCTGAGTTGCTTGAATGATATTCGCTGTAGTTTTTTTCAAACATCCAAGAATTAAAATGGTCTTTATTCAACAAAGAATTATTAAATAAATAGTTGATAATATTCATTCGGAAGTAGATATGCATTTTAATGACCCTTTCGTTTGAAAATGGTTCACTATTTTCGGAATATACTCTATGTCTCAATACACAGAGCATTCAATTTCGAACAATGTTGACAACTTTGAGCACTGCTCACAATTCAGAATATTGTTTACAATTTAGAACACTGCTTACACTTTTAAACACTGCATGCAATTTGGAACACTGCGTATAATTTGGAACACTGCTTGCAATTTGGAACGCTGCGTACAATTTGAAACATTGTTTAAAATTTCGAATACTAGTCATAATTTTGAACATGCTCACTGTTTAGAATATTCTTTACAATTACGAACACTGATTGCAAGTTGAAACATTGTTTACAATTTCAAACACTGCTTATAATTTCGAACACTGCTTGCAATTTAGAATATTCTTAACAATTTCAAAAACTGCTTAGAATTACAAACACTGCTTGCCATTTAGTACATTTCTCAACTCCTCAAACTGCTCACGTAAGGGTACTTCAGGTTATAAATACTTATACATAACTGGATTTAGAATCAGTTTTGATGAGTAGGGCTCATTAATAATTTATAGTCTTCGTTTTAAGGGATGGTTCACAACTTAATACATTAACAAACCAAGACATTCTTTGTTACATTGGCAAAGTTGCCTTGACCCCTAGGGTTCTGACGGCAGTTAAGAAAATTTAAGAAACTTTTAGCCTCGTTTGGCACGTGGGAAATATTGCCATGTTCACAGTGCCGCGCCGACTGCTCGCATGCTCGGTACAAACGGTCAGGGACAGAATTTCTTCATATTTCCTCAATTGTACAGCGAAGAAACTTTCGGCTCTTATTTCTTGGTAAGAAAATTACTCAAGAGAGAGTGCACCTAAGTATTTTTTTTTGCGCGGAAGTTCACTATTTTGTGTGTTGAGAATACCCACTGCATCTTGCTTCAACAGTTTTACAGTATTCTAGCTCATTTTTCTTTGATGCTTTGACGTTTAAAATTCATCATACAAGCTGAGGATTTTTCCAGCGTGTATTTTAAAATTCTAATCGGTCTCATGACTAAAGCACCGTAGAACAGAATACCACAATTTCTAGCAGTGCTCTGTCGTCGTCTGCACGCACGCCACCACCGCGTCTCTCACTCGGAATTTAGTGAAGAAAAGTGGGCCGCAGCTCCAGCGCCTAGTCTCACATTTCTTAGCCTAAACCTGAGCCGTCAAGCTGTTGGGAATTTTTAAAGTGCTGGAGCGCCGTGCGACAGCGGACGCCTGATTAGCATGCATGGAAGCTGGACAGCATTGGCTTGAAGGCAGCGAGGCTGTACCCAGAGCTCCTCTGCATGGCCGGTCGGCCTGGCCGCTGGTCCCTTGAGAGCGCACTCCGAGGCAGCTCGTTAGCGAAGTAAATGAGCCATTTTTCTCATCTACCTTCACTGATGAAGGAATCAATCATCTGGAAATAGAAGTCGAATTATGCTAATTAAAGGAGTATCACGATATTGGTCCTAACAAAACTAATTCGTAGAGGTTTCGTAAATCACCCACGTAATGAAACGGGCGATCTACGTAAAAGGAAGTATTTTTGCTTACAAAAATCTCAGACTACGCCGACTTTATCGTCACTGCTTGAGTATGAATGAGAATTCAAATAATTAAATTTATACTTGAAATTGCTAACCAGGAGCTAAGCTATCAAAAAATAGCAAAACTGATACACGCACGATTACCTTATGCTTGAATGACATCTTTTCTTTTTCCACATTCATTAACTTAAGGGCACGTCCTGACAGCTACACATAGATGACGTGTACAGTCAGGATTTTTAAATACGAGTTAGTAGTAAGAATAAAATGACCTATATAGTTTGTTATTATCTTTCAAATAGAGTATATGAGTAAAAAGAAATAGTCTGAGCGATTATTAATTCCAGAGATGAAGCGTACGCTGAATTTTACAGTGTTCGTTAATGAAGTGAAATAATACTAAGTCAAAATCAATTAAAATGACCCCCAGTGTTACAGTATGTCGCTAAGCCATGAAGAATGGCATTGGCAATACCCGGCATTGCAGGCATTGGATTTTATAAATAGTGAAGACAGGAATATCAGGTTGAACTCAACAGTCAAAACGAATTGGAAATCAAAGGAGTCATGTGAACGATAGAGGTCTTATTCATATTTGCACGGTGTTGAAAAAGACATTCGCAAAGTTTCAATAAAAAGTATAGTGAAATAATTCAGTTGCAATAATTTACACGTAGCAGTACTTGTATTTAAAGCAAATATATCAATGTTTCGTGGTGACCTTTGGAATGAAGGTAAAAACTCAGCACCGATTGATTTAATACGTGGATAACAAATTTATACCTCTCACTTTGGTGGAGCTGATACCTGACGCTTATATTTTGGGGGTTTATTTTATTTTGTGCATTATTTCCGACAGTCACATACTAACCTCAACGAATCAACATGGAAATCAGAATGAAAATGACCAGTTGAAGTCAAAGTTCTTTTACAGTTATTCATATTTTGGCACATTTCATGGAAGGAAGACTTCTTCATAGTTCACTTTGGTTTGTGTGTTCGCATCAAACATGAACTGAAGCGGTGTTAAATTTTGTCAGTTCTTACATGCTGCGCTACTTACAAGGATTTGATTTTACTCGTGGTTCTTGATTTACGCATTAATCACGACCAGCAAATAATACATTCACTAATTTTTCAGTTGGTATCAGGGAGGCGTGATAACTTAACTCTAAAATATACAACATATCATTAAATTGATTGTCACCGTTTTTCGATGCGAAGAAACCTTCTATGGTCACATTGAGCTCAAATGAGAGTACAGTCAATTTCAGCGCAAAATATAACACGCTTCATTGTATGGCATGAAAAAAAATCGTCCAAAAACATATCACATTGGAGCGGGGCCCCCTAGTCTTATGCAGAACATTTATTCTTGATGCTTCCTCAGTTGACTTATCGCTCTCGAGGCGGGATGCGAAAAAAACTCTATCGGAATTGGCTTTCCTTACATAATAAATAGAGCTTTTCCGGTGGTATTTGAGCTTGGCATAGGATAAACACCGGCCAGACCGCTCTTTTCATGCCAATAAATGTAGGCTCGTTCTTCCAGTTGCGATTTGAATAGTAAAATTAGTTTTAGCTCGTAACTCAATACCTCACAACTCTTTCGACAATTGTTGATAACGTGATTCGACGTTAAATTTTTGAACGAAAAGCACCATTAAATTCCACAAAGCGCGGTCATTGTGCATGCATACGATTGCGAAAAGTGACGTCTTGTTCAGCGGTGAGGCTAAAATAATTTTGAAACATACGTCAATAGCACGTAGGTAGCCAAAACAGAAGATATAGAGAGTCAGTCACGCGAATTTCAGATCTTGCTGAATGCAAGAATACATAGCAGCGAGTGGAACTTTTATAACGACTCTTGGAGGAATGCAAACGGTATGTATGCAATTGCAAAGCATAGTGTTGAGCAGCTATGACATAGCAAATACCACAATAATTCGAAGCTCCTCCAATTTTACTATGCCAATCTAATCCATTTTTGAAAATCGAAATTGATCTCATAATGATACGTACATGCATACTTCAAGCGTACGAGGGTGTTCAGGAACACACATGTAACAAGTTTCGAACAGATTTAGTCTAGATGCCCGTGTGAAGGAGCCTGCACTTCACATGCTCCTCATTTTACCTTTTTCCAAGCTTTTATTAATGCTTAGAAGCAAACGATACTCAGGTGAGGTACGGTTGCCTCCATTAGCTGTCCATTTTACTTCTGAAGGCCACGCTGCTGAGAGCTCTAACGGAGTGTTCGGGCATCGGCCCGTCTCATGTGATGGTGCTGGGAACCGTCTCATGTGATGGTGCTGGGAACCGTCTCATGTGGCGCCGCTGGGAACCGTCTCATTTGACTGCGCTGGGAACCGTCTCATTTGACT
>VOMN01062991.1:0-21902 GCA_014899125.1 Orchestia grillus
TTGGGAATGAGGTCCTCCCGATAATACGTAAGGACCAAAATATCAGTAGTAGTAGTAACAGCGCTTCAGTGACTCGACTATCTCGTACTGAAAGAGTAGGGACCATTAAGTATAAGCTTGGAAGAACAGGGAATCTATGCGCAAGGTGCGTTCCCACGCAAAATTCCCTGCGCATAGAAACAGCTTCTTTGAAATTAATTATTCGTAATTAAAGTTTGTCAAGCAAAACACTGCCATACCGTGTTCTATTAAACAGAGCATTTAATTTCCTCTAGATCACATCCATTTCGAATACGATAATCCTTTTTTAAATATTACGATATTCAGTATCCTCTCTACGATACTGCGTATCCGTGCGGCAGGATCAGATGAATGTCAATTTTGTCGCATATAATTCTTCCAGTTACACTTCAATACAAGTTTCCGTTTACTAAAGATTCATTTTCTATAGACTTCATGAGGATTCAATGAGAGACATCTTTCAAATTTTTATCATCTTCACCAAGCTTTTGACTATCTGCACGAAAGCCGTTATCAGAGTGCAAACTCTTTCAAGGGTGGGAGTTAAGCAGGGGAAATGTGTATCTAATATAGGGGTATGGATGTTCATTTTCCTTTACTGTGCACATCATTGGTGTGTTCAATCGAAAAGGTTTCACATAGTTAAGAACTTACGGTAGTTGGATACCATAGACGCTCTCATATTGGTTAGAACGTTCTAATTTGAACACGATAAACTGGATTTCAAAAACCTCCTTTGTTTTTTCCATTAGCACTAGGATAAAATTATTTCGTATAGGTTGCCACAAGTCCTTCTTTCATATGTACAAGTTTCGCTGAAGACGTAAATAATACTTTCAGCTCATAATTTTGTTTTCCTCACGTAAGATTCAACAGAATGATTCACATTTAAAATTAAATTTCCGATGGTGCAACACACAAGCGTAGGTTATGAAATTTCCGACGGTGTAGTATAGTAGCGCGGGAATGGGATTTCCGACGGTGTAGCATAGTAGCGTGGGAATGGAATTTCCAATAGTGTAGCATGGTAGCGCGGGAATGGAATTTCCGACGGAGAGAACAGTATAGGATCGTGCTAAAAACTCGTGCGCCACAAAACGCAGCCCTGGTCTCATGCGCCCATTTGCGTTACAGGGGAGAAGGGGAACGGCTGCAACTCCTTAATGAAAAAACCTTCACAAACAGCAGCTTTCGAAGTACCCATGGTTGATTATAATTAATTGGTTCAAAGCTCCCTACCAACAAAAAATGTGATCCAAAGACAGCGAAGAAAGGGCCATTTTAAGGTGGACTGTAGAAAACGTGGGATCTATGCACAGGTATGTTCCCACACCTGATTCCCTACGCATAGAAACAATAAGAAGGAAGGAAGAAAACACAAAGAACAAAGAGCGAAGAAGGTATGAAAAATGAAAAAAAACAAAAGGAGCACAAAAGATAGAAGATACGACGGCCTATCTACAGCTGAGGTCAACTAACAGTACCCCTCTTGGGTTGCCAGTCCCTATAGAATACGATAGACAAACCTAACCCATCCTACGCCCCCTGACTGGAGTACACCATGCCTGATGTAGTTGAATGTTTTGCACTTGCATGAAATGCGTCCGAACAAGGCATGCATACTACTCGACAGTTTGGAACAGAGGACGTCTTGGTTATATATTTTCCAGTATTTTCAATTGAAGGAACAATGCTAAGACAATTTTGTTTTCGGTTAAGCTTTCGGCTGAATAAGCTCTAACTTAGTTATTTAATTACCAATCACGATCGTCCATACTTCATTTCGGCAAAAAACTAGAGCATATTTTTATATGCTTTATATAGCAGTTGTTTGATACCGCAGAAAAAATGATACCGATAACTATTTTAGTGCAGGTCGCGGTTAAAATACATCGCCCATGACGACGGTTGCAGCTTATTTAAACTGGAAGATTGGCCAAAAAAGAATGGTCTTTGCTGATCGTCCCTGCAATTGAAAATAATGGAAAATCCTACTGTACATTTTAAAAAGCACGAAATTCTTGACGTCACTTCTAAGTACAAGACGTCATAGATAACTCATCACAGAGTAACATTTAGGAGAACATTTCCCCATATATCACTAGCGACCATTAACGCAGCTATTGCAACTTCGATGCCCAGTGCAACGTTTAGCCATCTCTTAAATGGACTTCTCAATATTCCTCAAAGAACCTTTGTTAATACCAACACATTTTACCGTTGGGTCCTTAGCCTGTTGATCGTAGCTGCACCACGAGCGGCACACGGGCGCTCTCCACTCCCCCGTACCCAACGTATGCGTTTGTATTTTTGGGTGCTACTCTTTCACCCGTAACTCCTGCCACTTCGTCCCCCAACCGATCCCTTCTATGTCTGTTTCGAGTTTCTTGACAGACGCGTTGGAAGTCTGACTACATCACTGTTGTTAATACGAGAGTAATTCAAAAAACACGCAGAAGGCTCCTATGACTCGAGTGCCAACATGATAAACACGCTCGTGCTTGTAGACTGTTTAAGAGGTCGACAGACTGTCACAGGAGCCTCTTATGTAGAAGCTTTGAGGAAATTGAGAGCAGCATTAGCTATAAAGCGTCCAGGAAAGCTCTATCGTCGAACCCTCTTCCACCACCACAACGCCCCAGCGCATTCTTCATGACAAGATCACTTCAGTAACCGGTTAAACATCCTTATTGCAGCCCTGCATGAACGCTTTTAGATAACATGGATAACAGGTAGAATATTTATTGAAATATAGAACTCCCAGGTTACATTTCTAACGATGATTTTAAGAACTTCTTCTGAGATAAGTTTCATGTTTCTAAGCTTTCGAGTAGTTTCTCACAACCCATTTTCACGAAACCAAATTACAACATTGCGAGTGATGTGGGCACGGCGGGTATCTGGCATACAGGAATAGAATTCAGTTGATCAAGTGTTCTTTTAACGAAAAAATTATCGTAGCGAAAAATTCTACTCCTGCGCGCTAGATAACGGCTGTGCTCACATCTCTCGCAATGTTGTAATTCGGTTTCCTCGAGAACGGGTTGTGTACAACAACTCGAAAGCTTGAAAAAATAAAACTAATCTAAGAAGAAGTTCTTCTAATCATCCTTCAAAACAGGTAGAATAGTAGATTTCTCTACTTCGATCATAATAAAATGAGATCGGCTTTTACGGACCATATATTATACATAGTACTCGTATTCCCTTTTAAAATCTTTTACTGTATTATATTAATTACATTCAAATTTTATTCTTTGCAACGAGTCATTGCGGACAGCATCGACGCACAAGAGGCCCTGGCAACTGACCTGAGGTGTCTGGTGCGGACACAACAGGCTCCTTCTCACTGGCGATGTGGTCCATCTTGACCTGGAAGTTGTCCAGGCCAGGGGGCACCCGGCCGTGCTGCAGGGCGCTGCCCGCCTGCCCTGCTTTGCCGCTTTTGGCTGCGGTAGCGCTGCCGTCGCTGCTGGCGCTCCCCTCGTCTTCATCCGATGAGAGCGTCAGGATCTCTGTCCATCAATGCAAACACATGGATGTTAAGTTATTGACTCGTTTCAAGCGACAGAGCCCTTACCCAATTCTAAAACTTTTAAAACCTCGTGTACATATAGTCCACACTAGCGTTGGCGCCCACACAGAGTTTTAGATAAAGTAGGTACCGCTTAAACGTCGCAGTAAAGACAACACAGCAACTAAATATGGAAGCGCATCTAAATCAGCCCGGTTTTTGAAGGATGATTATGTTAGTTCCGGGGTTTGGAATGGGTAAAATCAGATGGAAACTTCACCAGTGTGATGCAGTACGCGATACTGCGGACCAGTGGCGCCGCCAATATTCATCCACCCGCCCCCGCTTTCGCCTCGCAACTGGGTTAGTTTTTGCGTCACTATAGGTTTGAGGTAAGTTTGAATATTGTGAAAACTGTCCAGAGAGAAAATGGGATGGTAGTAAGCCAAGCCTGAAAATTTACTCAGATGAAAATGAAATAGAAGTAAAGCAAACCTGTTTACTTAGATGAAAATAAAATAGAAGTACTATGATACGCATGAAAATGAGGGACGTTTACAACGCTCGATACAGCCACCCATTTGTTCCCACAAGAAAGCGCACATACAACAACCGACAAGATCTGTCAGCATGACTTACCGCATAATTAAAATGGAGAGAATACTTTGTGCAACATGTATTTCAAGTAAAGAATAATTCACCTACAAGAATTTCTGGCCTGTTCAATACTTGTAGTACCCCAACTAGGTATAACTACATTAGTTTACACTCACTTAGCTAATAGAGGTATAATATCCAAACTAACCAACTGCACGAGTTTTCCACTATTACGTAGTTTATGGTGTTACAATATCCAAACTAAAGGTAACTCCACGAGTTTTTCATTATCACTTAGCTAATCGAGGTACAAATAATACTCGAACTCAAGATAACTGCCCGAATTCACTATGACTCAATTTACCGCGCACAATTACATCACAGATGACTGCCCGAATTCATCAGTATGACTCAATTCACCGCGCATAATTACATCACAGATAACTGCCCGAATTCATCACTATGACTCAATTTACCGCGCACAATTACATCACAGATTTCAAGGGCAAAGCAAGTGAGCAAAGCAAGACCAGCAGGAGCCCACTCACCAGGCTCGTCGTATGCCCTGGTGCGGCCACGCCCCCGGCCCCGAGAGGGCTGCTTGTTGCTGCAGTTGCGCTGGTTGTAGTTGCTGCTGCCGGCCCCCTTGTCCTGCCTCCTGCCGCCGCCTGTCTTGCTGTAGAACTCCTGGCGTGCGCGAGGGATGAATTATTCATCAACACCATGGAAAACATCGAGTATATCGGCCCGGGCCACACTGATGTGTCGCCTCTTAAGTAGATCTTTCTTTCCCAAGTCCAGTGCTCGGTCAAGAAATACCCTGAAAGCTTCTGAATGAACAGGCTGCGAGCACGCTACCACTTGCGCTATGCATGGATGTGGCACGCTACACGTATACACAGCAACAAAAGCGATTGCCACGAAAAGCTAATCACACAAAATACATTAACTACTCCACTATCTGGTTTCCATTAATTCTGCCCAAAACTGTGAGTACCACCTCAATATATTTCACATATTTAGTGCTAGATCCGTCTTCTTCCATATGGATGAAAAAAGAAATCAGTAACACCAGAGTTTACCCCCATAAGAGCTAACATATTTTTTTGAACGAACGAAACCTCGCGTAAGCAGTCATTCACATTCGATGCACTTGTGTGCATATTCACCCTAGTTTAGAACGAAACAGGAAGAATTTAAGGCTAAACGGAAAATTTACGATCTCCTGAACAAATGACAATGAGCCTTCCAGGGTCAAGAGAAAAAAATCGGAAGTAGAAAAACTGGAAGATTGAGCATTGTTCCTCGGGCGGTATGTGCTTGTTAAAAATCTATTAAAACCTATTACGTGAAAGTCGCATAGCACCCCGGTTACAGTCATCGTACAAATAGATTTCTTGGAACTACTCTTCATTTTGGCATCATATAGCATTGTACAAATAACTCCCGTTATCAAACTATACGCATTGATAAATTTAATATCTTAGACTTTTGCTCATCCAACTTTGACTTGTGAATTCTGGAATCCATGTACATCGACAGGCTCAAGCCCTCCCTTCACGAAATGCAGTGTGTATCTTCTGAAAACGGGAAGCCAATAACTATTGTGCATTTTAATTGGTTTATTTTAGCTCTCATAATTTTTAGTCGTCAGTTTAGAATATATTCTTACGATTACTTACTTGGCTTATAGGTTTTGTTGCTAATGGGCTTTTGAGCTTGAAACGTTCAAATTGAATGTTGTTAAGATTTTTTTTCTCAACCCCCTTTACTCTGTACTAACATATAACAAGAAGCCCTTGTCACGCCCCAAGAAGTATGTACTCGCACCTGCTTGATGAGATGAGACCCGGACACGTAGAGCTGCTGCGGCTGCGACGCTGACGAGGTGACCATAGCGGCACTGGAGTTGGTGGGAATGACGCGAGCAGTCCTCAAGATGGGCTTCTGGCAGCGCACGCACTTGTTGAGGTCGTCACTCAGCATGCCGCAGTTGTCGCACTTAGCCTGGTGGCCAGGGATGTACCGAGCGCCTTTTTCCTGCGAGTCGAGGGGGAGCATTGAGTTGACACACTTCAGAGTGTCATAGAGAGCAGGCAAGAAATTGGTTGTGGTGATTTTTGGGTTTGTATTGTGAACTTTGTGGGAATTTCAATTATCCCAAGACACCCAGTCGTGGAAGAATGGTGAAATGTAGAAATCCATGCAAATGAGTGGAGGAAGGAATAAGGTGTGTCATAGTGACTGAATGTGAATTATGAACTTGGTGGTCGTCATAATCAATCTCACATCGTATCACGGAAAGTTGGAGAAATATATAGAAACTAGCCCCAGAAAATATACGATTGAAAATTTCAGATACAAACACATTGTAGTACACCAGCTAGCTAGAGAAAATATCCACTTGGAAAATTGAGACAAGACCACACTAAAAGCACACTAGCTGGGAGCATGCATACCTGTTCCTCAGCCTCGGCAGGGGAGCTGGTCGAGTCTGGGGCGGAGGTTTGGAGTGGGTCGTGCTGCATCTTGACCACGTGGTGCTGAGTCGACATGGTGCCCATCGACGGGCCTCTACTACGCACGAAGGATGAAACTTCATTGAACACATTGAATATTTGCATCCCAGACACGCCTCCACTTGAGGAGGAAAATTTAACATGAATTACGGGGGCTTAGTCACTACTTATTCAACTATGAAGGCTTCCATTGGAAGATCAGTTCAGGTTTCCCACATTATATTCCTGAGATTCATAAATATTACGCATTCAAATCAATTAACACTCACTTGCATTTGGTAAACAGGCAGAATGACGCACAAAGCTAGCTTAATATGTCGTTCACGGAACAGAAAATGGTCACAGGGAGAGCTGTCTCCCAGCTCATCTCAAACACAGCAAAGCACACACAAAAACTCTCACGCTTCCAATCAGGCCAATCAGGCCAATCTTCGTTAGACGTGTTGAGGCTTTGATGCACGGCTCTCAAGTCCCATCAAATCGCTCATGAAGTATCCGAGAGTGCTATAATTCGTACTACAAACCATCTCAAAAATTCTCGTGGCCGTAGTTGTTGCATTCACACGGTTACTGTCGGTTACACGGCCCGTGTGAATCCACATCCGGCATTCTCGAGGTAATTTGAAGTTCCTCAAGATGTGATACATCCCTAAACTGAACAAACAAATCTCGTTCCTGAAAGCAACACATCAAATATCGACAAAACTTTGGCTACAAGGTATATCGATGAAATGTAGCATAAGCAAAATTGCTACTTAAAATATACTTTTACGGTATTGCACTTTCGAGAAACTATAAGCAACTGTCGGCTGGAAAACTACGAGCCCTTCATGCAACCAAAATTGTATACATTATTAAAACTGTGCAAACAGTTTAGTGATTCGTTTGGTTAAATTGAGAAGCACACATACCTGTTCATGACGAGTAGCACCTGCTTGTTTTTGGCATTCCTGAGGAACAGAGATACAAAGAACTCATTAACAAATATTTAAGATAAAATATTACGCTTTAGTGAATATTACGTGAGATCAAAGAACACCCGTTAACAAATACTACGCTTTGACCCATTACTGTCGATAAGGATTTCAAAACCCACTTTCACAGAGCTCCAATTTCGTTTTCGTAGCAAGGTAAATGCAGCCTTATTGTATGTTTAGATAAAGCTGCAGCTAGTTTTTTGTACAAAGCTGAACGCGGCCTCATAGCCAAAATAATTTCGTCCGTAACAACAGCACGTAATTTCTCAACAACACGTTGACATATTACAAGAAAGTATTTTTCAAGAAGTGAAATATGTTTCGGTTGCCTTATACACATGGTGACGCAAAAACGTGTAGCTACGGTAAGATCAACATTTAGTAAATATCGTACCTCTCAATATGGCAAAGCCAAAATCAAAAATAAATACGGTAATGTTATTTGACAGACATGGAAAACAAAATGCACGATATTCATTAAACAATTAATCAACGGTTACACAACTCTTTGGGACATCTCGCATTCACTTAATGTTATTCATTGAAGAAAATTGCATGATTTAGAGAGTAGAAAAAAGGACTAGAGATACGGCCAAAATGCAAGATTTCTACACAAGAAAATCTTCATGGAGTTTTTGCTCCCAAGATCTCGCAGTCGCTCCATTACAACGCACCCCACGACCTCGCGCGGGCCAGGGCTCAGGGACGGTACGAGAGCGGCTCCCATGACTCAATACACTGTGTCCAAAATCATTGAGCGTAAGCAAATTTTCATCGTGTATTGAAAAAATGGACAATCTACAGAGGCAATGAACAGTTCAACAAATATAAAACAAGTTAAGCAACATATTTACAACGTATCATTTGTATGGANTCCATTATCCCTCCATACTCAGGCGTCACTGTTGTTTGGATGCAACTTGACAACCTTTACCTGATCTTCTAATGCGGCGTTCAGGGGATTCACTAATAAAACAAAATTGAGATTCTTCAGTTCGTACGACTACCTCAAACCACTCGAAAGTTTTCATGCCATAAAGTGAAGCGAATGTCTTCTTGTTTTTCACGTTTTTCAAGCTAAAAAAGGGCTTTTCGGCACACTTTATTGAATTGAATCGAAATTCTTTTATTCTTCTCGCTAGCGTAGTTCTCAAGAGCGTGTTCCCACTTGCCGTTTTGAAATCTTTCGACTGATCGACAAAGGTTTTCTTCCGATCGTTCAAAACAGTCATTCGTCGCACGTGGTCACCCCTGACTGCTGAGGCTTTAGAGCAAAAAAACCTTGATTTCCTAGGAACAGAACCTTCTATTTCGTAATTTAAGCCCATTTGCTTCACAGTGGCCAACGATATTCCTACTTTGACATTCTGAAGAATATCATGAATATCCTCGTAAGTCTTGTTTGACTGCCTTAATCCTGCGATCCTGTTTTTTGTTGCTTCCTTCACCAACATGTTTTTTTTTCAACTAGTCATTTTGAATATTGATTTATTATATAATAAGACTGTAATAATCTGGAAAATTAAACATTAATTATTAAATTTGCTTAACGAAAGAAAAATCAACATTTTCAGTTTTCACCTAAAATCTTGGCTCAATTTCTTGGAACACAAGTGCAGGTGACAACCGACTGAAAGGAATGCATGAGCGATGATTGGAAGTAGCAGAACATGTGACGACCCCCAGCCAGTACCCAAAGACCTCTTACCATCAATGGATTTCAATTCAGTGAACCCATGAAAGCATTATACGTCAAGAGTTTCAGCCAGAGATTTGTCCATTTTGACTCCATTTTTAAAACATACAAACGAGAATTAGGAAATGCACTCACAGAATAAGCTCGCGGGAAGTGATGTTGTGAGGAGAGTGCTGAGGAACAAATCGTGTGGGTTGTCCCTGAGGCGTGGGGTGCCTGCTCAGCTGCTGCTGCTGCTTGCTGCGGTACTGGTCCAGGGAGAGCTTCTTGGGACCGGGGGACTGCTGGGAGGCTGTGGTGGGAGGAACGCTACCGCAGCTCGACACCTGCTGGGGGGACACGAAGTTTAGGGTCGTCTCCGTGACAACGCTCATCAGCAGCTTGCTACGTAGACCAACAATCATGTTTCACTTAATGAAGGTGGATAGAGGGATGAGATTATCATGATATTGTAGATAAAATTATAATGATATAAGACAAAATAGAAAAGTGCCACATCGCTCGTGACTTTCGATATGGGACCTACTGATGATATAAGATTAGTTAATTTCGTAATCCAAACCAATTGTGTAACAATCAAGCATTTAACATCAGCAGGTTGTGTCACAACTCGACAAGAACCGTTGAACGCAAAGACGCTGTTACCTTAAATGAAGGGGCGTGAAGTCATAATTCCACCGCAGTTAGACGTGCTTGTTGAAGAAAATTATGGAAACTTGTACCATGATTAACAAAAAAGAAATCAATACGATTTCCTTTGGCCATGTCGAAAATAAACCCTGCACCAACTAATATGAGTTTTCCTTAAATGATTTGAAAGAGGCAATTCACCCGATTGATTTTCAAGACATTTGCCGGAACCTAAACAGAGAGAAGAGCGCGTTAAAACATCTTATAAGATCAATTGGACCGTTCAAGAGACTGCAGCTAATTTTCCGTACAAGCTAGATGCCGTCTCGTTGCAAACACACCTACGTCAATAGATAGTTCCCACATAAAGGTAGCTGTAGTCTTGTCAGACAACCAATTTGGGCGCTACAAAGTCACAACTCACGGTGGCAGTGGGAGCAGATGTGATGATGGCAGAGCTGGAGGCAACAGTGGCCTGCTGTTCACTACCAGAAGACGCAGCCGTGGCACCTTCGGCAGAAGACACGAGAAGAGAGGCAGTGCTGACGTCACCAGGCTGCTGCAGCTGGGCCTGAGAGGTAGTCGCTGGCGCAGACATGACGACGCTCTGGGTGCCCTGGGAGCTGGCCAGCGACTGCATCTGCTGGTAGGGTAACAAAAATTTCATCACACCCACGTAAACTTTAAGTCGTGTCTTCTGCTAGCACATGTTCATTACCTTAGAGATGAGCTTTCTGCTTGATCCAACAACGGATGAATATGCTTTTTGAAACAGAGAAAATTATTTTATGACTTGAATTCACAATAGCGTCCTCCCCGAGAAATTGTTTTATTGTCCATGTACATTAAATTTACTTCGTAATAAGATGCTTGCCCAGAGTTGGATACATTGCTACTAACTGAAGGACGATGTAACTCGCACAATTATGTTTCTAAACAACATTGATCGTGATAGTACAAGCTTTTGGATTTCAGTCACATACATACTTCCACATCTCTCGAGGACTAACAATGACCTATCGGGTTTTAATTTTTGTTACTCTAGAGCTTTCGAGTAGTACTTTGTTCATCTTCAGCAGATACTGTAAAAGACAAGATATATTGTACATAAGTAATCACATCACTATACAAAGGACTAGAATGGATACAAAATTGTTCATGATATAAAAGTTCAACAACTAACTTAAAATGTTCAATGGCACAGAAGTATCACAGCTGGTTAATGTTGACTTTCAATAATAAATTAAAATACTTTCTGATAACTTGAGATCATAAGCATTAAGCTTGGCCTGCAAACTTGGCTAATGTATAGGATTTTTACAAGTCTCGGGAATATTCGTAATATTACTGTGACCGGGTTAGTTATGGGTCGGTTAGTACGAGCAGACACACCCCTGTGCTCGGCTATGCGCGTGTGGGGATGACGCGTTGTTTCCCCACAACAGGTAAGTTCACACTCGCTGCACTTACACCAATACAGACATTGCTTAGCATCCTAGTGGGTATAAGGTCTCTGGCTCGAAACAAACTACCATAGTAAAGCTATTGCACAAAATTACTTTCAATTCAAGTTGAGGGTACAATTTTTTTTAGCATTGAGCGGATGCGTATTTTTGATGGCATTGCTGATTTTTCCGTTGGTACATGGTACGCTAAAATACAGTCATACGAGGAACAGTCGAAACAATTAGACGTTCACAACAATAATCTATCGGTTAATGAACTCCTTGTATGATAGAGAGAGAAAGTGAAAGTACAGTGGAACATCGGAACAACAAACAAATTGGTCGACGAATCAAGTTTTGAAAAAAAGGTGTATTTTTCTTCGAATGAGAATTTGGTCCACAAACCAAGTTGCTAGTTTTGGCAAGAGATGACGTCGTGCGGACCGTCAGTTCTTGTGGCACCACACTGTAAACAGCGTTTCTTATAGTTCTGTTGTAAGGGTTAATTGGATTTACGTGTATTTATTGGGTAAAGTCGATTTGATTCAAGAGTATTTCGGTTAGTTCACGGACGAGGTGACAGAACCAATTAAATGCGTGAACTGAAGTTCCACTGCTGCAAAGAAACAAACTAGAAGACTCTCGTAGGGGCAGTAAGGGTTCACTCACAGGCTGGGCATAACGCGGCATTCTGTTGAGCATGTTGGGGCTGCGCATAACTTGGCCGCCTGGCGACGGCATTCGCTGTCTCAGCACTCCTACAGGACGCGGCCCTTCCTGAAGGTTGATGCCTCGCGGGGTGAGAGCGTTCTGGGGCCGCTCTACAAGGCACTGAGCGCCTGCCCTCTGCATCACTGTACCAGTGCCGTCAGCCCCAGACACGACTGCCATTTGTTGTTGGCGCTGTTGCGATCGTTGTCGCCCTTGCTGTCGCTTTTGAGCGGGCGTCAGAGGGGTCTGATTCTGAAGCTGCTGGTGTACACCGCCCGACGTGGGGGCGCCTCCGTTCTTGGCCATGCTGACGTGCTGTGAGATAGGTGCATGATGATGACTGGGCAGCAAAGACTTTGGGTGGAACTCGCAGTCGCGAAGACTCTACTTTATAAATTACGTTTGTGACAATTACATGGAGCCTTCTCACGAGGAAAGACGCAAAGGGATTTGAAATCTGTTTTGTATGAGCTTGTTACCATACTTAGTCATCTTTCCTAACCCAAATACACGCTAAATAAGTTAGTCTAAGCTATGTTTCATTTCAAGTCTAATCATGCAAGTAACTAAAGTGTTTTCTAGTTGTGATTTTATGTTAATAACTTTTTTAAAATTAGTAAAGTTCCTACATTAATAGATGCCACAACTTGGAATCAGATGTCAACTCATGAGCAGCGGTTTGATCTTTCAAAGAAACAATTGACCATGACAGACAAGAAAGAAACGTGTATAAGTTAATCATCCTGAACCTTATTGAACATGACGACCTTGGAATTTCAAGAACTCGCAGCAGTTTTCATTGATAGACCTCGCAAAAAAAACCTTCCTCTCTCACTAGAGGGAGTCCTCTACTTACGACTCTATATTGTACTACTTTGCACTCTGAAAAGTTTTTGGCATCTTTCACATTTCCGAAACGAGACATTCCAATAAATCTGTAAGGCTTCAATGCCACCGAAGGTAAAGCTTTAGTGTAAACTGAACGAATACCGAATGCAACAGACTATGGCTGAAGCAACACGACGCTGTTTTGCCGTGATGTTGGAACTTTTGTTAAGACGATAATAGCAGATAGTGGAGAAAATGTGCGTACTTCAAACTGCACAAGTTTAATACAGAAAATACCACGGCCATATGAAAACGCAACCCTTGATAGCACACTTGCCCGCAACCTGTTAACGTTGGAGCCAGGCTCGGCGAGTGACTGCGAATTCACAGCAAAGAGTACTGAACACAATTTAGCCCATCAAGAGATCATAAAAACTAATCAGGGTTATGGAGCCTGCTTTGGGCCAATGATTTTGCTGGACCTTAGCTTATGCTTCGACCACTTCTTCTATTTGGAGCACAAATTACACTAATGGCCTACTATTCAAAGGATTTGCTTTTTCTTCAGCTCCAACCAAATAAAATAGATCAGCAACAATGGTTCAGGCTCCACATCGCTGCTACTAAGACGACCATCTTTATCCATCTTTAGGACAGAAAGTAACGCTAACCTGCGGCTGCTGCACGCCAGGATTGAGTGCGGCCATACTCTGGAGGTGAGAGGCCGCGGGCTGGGGGCAGGAGGCCGGCGGGGACACGGCCATGGCGTGCACCTGACGCATGTGGGGCCTCACTGCTCCTCCTGAAGTCATCACGCCCGGCCCCGCAGCCGAGCTCGGAGGGGCCAGTCGCATGTGGTACTGCAGGCCTTCTGAGCCCTTCACCGACTGTAGGGCAAAAGACATAGCCAATGTAAAGGGTGGCCTTCTCAAGACCCTAGGGCCTTCTCAAGGCTCTGGGCCTATTTAAAGCTCCAGGCTTCTCATGAACCTAGGGCCTTCTTCAGGTTATAGGCACTATCAAGACCCTAGGACCTTCATAAGCTCCAGGGACCTTCTGATGGCTCTTGGCCTTCTTGAGGACCATCGAGTATTCTAAAGATTCTAGCGCATTCTCAAAACTCTGAGACCTTCCTACGGCCCTAGGACCCAAGATCTAAAGACCACGACGGAGTTGTTTCTTAAAACTTATTAATCTTCTCAAGGGTCTGTAAGCATGCACACATGTAGTGTCAGAATTCTAGTAGCATGGAATGATTGAAGATAATTGAAAATGGTTTGGAGTGTCAGCTTGGAAAAGTATTAGAAATAATTTTTTTAGTAAAATAAATAATATGGAAAGTTGTAAAAGAGGTAAACGGACTATGAACGAAATAAAACTTTAATTTTTTCCGCTTGAAATTTTGATACTATAGGGAAAAGGATATGAGAGAAAAAAAGTTATCAATATTCTAAAATACATTCGGGATTGCTTGGACATGTGTCAATTTTCTGCTCGTGCAAATGCTTGTCTATTCTGTAGCTAAAGCTCTGCAGATAAATTTGTTGAACGAGTAAATCAATTCTGATGCCAAAATAAAACGCTCCCAAGTCATACTTGACGATCAAAATCTTGATTAAACAGTCAACGAGCGAAACTAAGAAAGAAAGTCTTGACTTGGTTGCTTGCAAGTTAAATAATAGAAGACGAGATACGTGTCGCTTAGCACGAAAATTTTGCGAAGTGATGACAACTCTGCGATGAAGGGTTTTTATATCATAAAATAGTTACGCACATGCGACTGATCGCCCTCGAGAATTCTGTGTAACCCGACATCTCCCCCTATAGCAGTGCCATAACTCTGCATTGTTATAGTTTGGCCCTAAGTAGAAACACTGAGCAGCTTGGTAACTCGACTTACCCTCAACACATAAAGGCCTCAATGCTTTCACATCATCTATTCACTGTATAAGAGTCAAAGGCAACCACAAGCCCTGAAATTTGCACTCGGTCAAAAAATTATTATAATATTCAATCAAAATACATCCAAACCATGGAATTGAAGCAACTTTACTGAAGCAGGTGTTCTGACCTGAAGGTGTACTCAATCTAAAAATAATGAAATGAAATAAGAGCAAAAAGTAGAGCTGCCAGAGTAAGGAGAATTTTCTAAGATAGTACAACAGAATGGTGCTAAACAACGAAGATGGTCATCTGCTCGTCCTGCCAACGGAAGGGGAGGTTTTCATTTCCTCACATGATCATAAAGGCGTCAACTGCACCACACGGTTGAGGCACGAACAACCAAAAGCATTTGAAACCAAAATATGGCCAGGAATGAGTGTTGAGGAGAGCTAATATTATTCACAAGTTGGAATGAATAGGTAATAACTTGTGAAGAACTGATATATTTCCAAAATTCCAAAGATCAACTAAAATTCTTAGCTTGAGAATAGCTAATATTACTCTGAAGTTGAAGGGAATACGTCATTGCTAGAAAATGGCTAGTATTATTCTGGAACAAAAAAAAACGCAATAGCTTCACAACAGCTAATACTTTTCTGAACTCATGCAGGTCCAATTACAAAACCCCCAAGAACTCGTGGGGACACACAGCCCACTCACCGACTGAATGAAGGCGATCTGCTGGGGCTGCTGGCCGTCTTGCTGCTGCTGCATGAGCTGTGCAGGAATGAGTTGCTGCTGGCCGCCCTGCTGCTGGAAGTGCGGCTGGTGGGACAGGTTGAGCTGAACTATCTGGGTCTGTGGCTGCTGGCCGTGCCCAGACAGCTGCACCTGCCGCATCTGCTGCTGGCGGTACTGCGCCTGCATCTGCTTGCGCATGCTCTCTGCTGTGGTGCCATCCCTGCACATCCCGTGTTGTTTTGAGGAGATGCGACTTTGTTAAACTCGCATGATAAAAATACGGCACAGATGAATAATGTCCAATTGAGAAATATGAAGTCTTTTTAAGGGGCCAAATTGAAACTCGGAAGTGTTCACTGATGCCGGAACAAACTTGTTAACTCCACAATCATGGTGAAGCTTTTCACGCTCGCCCTATTAAGTGTACATAAAATATAAATTAATTTTCTACCCTAGTAATAGAGAATTTTATGCAAAATTCATCACAGCTGCAGGAATCATACTGATTACTTTAGTCAAGCTGAGATAATGCCATCTCGCACAATGACTGGTTGAACAACTAACTCGTTCATGTATTAAAACACAACTACCTGGCTCAAACGCGTAGTTGCGAGTATTAGGACACCACTACCTGGCCCAAACGCCTAGGTGCGAATATTAGGACACCACTACCTGGCTCAAACGTCTAGGTGCGAGTATTAGGACACAACTACCTCGTCCCGACACCTAGGTAGTTATATTAAGACAACTCTCTGGTCCCAAACCCATGTACGTATATTATGACATTATCTGGTCCGGAACCCTGCTGTAAATACAAGGACACCCTGCAGCCACACAAGAACTCACTGCTGATGACGCTGCGACATGTTCTGCTGCTGCAAGAGCTGTTGCTGGCCCTGCGACTGTGACTGCGGTGGGGGCGGCAGGTACTGGATCACAGGGTGAGGGCTCGGCTTCAGCTGTCAGTGCATCAACTCTCAATGAGAACATGTGGGACAATATTCATCAGAATGTGTTGAAATGACACAGGAAATGTCAAAAGGACAAAATCATGCTGTGTGAAATTGGTGACCCAATATATACCACTGAATGCCGCTGAAATCATAACGAAATCACAGTCAAAATAACCATAAAACCAACCCTTATTTAACTTTTGAGAGCAATTTAAAAACATGACCTCATTCAAATTAATGATGTTCACTAATTTTACTTTATCACACTGTTATTCTCCCAAACAGGATAATGCTGAACAAATCTATACTATTTCCGTATCATCGAAGACTACTACCCCCTCCCCTCCACACACACATTGCGTGTGCCTACTTTGGGCTGTTCCTCTGAATAGCAGCCTGGAATGATGGATTGCTATCCCAAGAATACACCTTACTTGCACAAAATACTTGTATATATTCTGTTTGAAATGCTATCAAGATTACACACTATAGACAAACATAATCACAAGTAGGAAAATATGGGTGATCATAGACATAGATATTGAAATAAATATTTCAAAATTATATGCACATCATTTCGACATTAAATGCACATTCAGACATCAAGTGTATACTTCAACATCAAAGTGCACAGTTTAACATTACAAAGGAGCTACTGATTTACAGATGTTGACTAACTGAAGACCTCACCTGGTTGGAAGCTAGAATGAACTTTGAAGCAATGATCTGCTGTTGGGTCGGCTGCTGCTGCACAATGAGCTGCTGATGCTGCGGCAGGAGCTGCTGCTGCATGATGATGTGCTGAGGCTGTTGTTGCTGCTGCTGCTGGTGCACCACCATCTGCTGACCTTGATGGTTCTGCTGCACTTGATGTTGCAGCATGTTGCCCTGCAGCATCTGCTGAGGCATCTGCACGGAGCAAATTCCCATGTAAAATAAGCATTTCCGTGAGGCATTTCTGGTGAACTACTATAGAACAGAATATGGAAAAGAAATTACTTTAGCCTTGTACCAATTCTAGTCTGGCATCCCTCTGTGCAGAATGCTATCATTGTAAATGTTAACAAGCGCTCACTTTGAAGCCTCTGAAAACTCATGAAATTCATTTTTCCCAAATATTGCTTTGTTCTAATTCAATACGAGAATGTAAATAGTGGAAACAATCCCTAAAATTTTCCTTACCACATTGTGTAAAGACAAATCCTGTCCTTTAGTTTTGCAGTACAAGTTTTAATAAAACTAAGAACTCAAATGGCAGGTGTCCAGTTAGAATTGTAATACATGAATTACTAATTTTCTGTCGTACAATAACTGGTGCAGTCTGGATGTGGAGGAATCAAATACAATACAATTATTACCCACAAGTTGCCATACAATTTTTGTTACAGTCAAGATGGAAGTAGGGAAGCACAATACAGGAATTACTAACCTGCTGCTGCACAACCACTGGAGCAGTCTGATGCTGCAACACAAATTGTTGCTGCTGCTGCGGTCCATGAGAATACAGAGTAGCCTGCTGCTGCTGGTGCATGAGCTGCTGCTGGTGTACCTGGTGTTGCTGCTGCTGCTGCTGCACATGCTGCACTTGATGCTGATGCAGTTGCGGCGACTGTTGGGGTTGAACCTGTGGTTGTTGAGCTTGCTGCTGCTGCTGCTGCTGCACTGACTGTTGAATTTGCTGTGATTGTGACTGTGACTGTTGAACTTGCTGTGGCTGTTGAATTTGCTGTTGCTGTTGGACTTGTTGTGGTGGAGACTGTTGCACTTGTGACTGTGGCTGTTGAACTTGTTTTTGCTGCTGAGATTGCTGAGCTTGATGCTGCGGCTGCTGGGACTGTTGGACAGATTGTTGAGCTTGTGGTTGCTGTAACTGTTGAACTTGCTGTTGAACCTGGTGTTGCTGTTGACTTTGAGGTGACTGCTGTAGTTGATTTTGTGGCTGCTGTTCAATTTGCTGTGGTTGAACCTGCACCTGCGTCACCTGAGTTTGTCGCTGCTGCTGAAAAGGCTGACCCTGGCCCTGCTGTACCTGGGCTTGCATCTGCTGCTGCTGGTCTGGGATAGTGTAGGTGATAGTCCCCTGCTCCACCATAATGCCGCCGCTGCAACAAATATACATCATTTTACTAAGGGCTACAATCGTTATATCATAGGAACAGTCCTATCATTGGCAAAATAAAGTGCAAAAACAGAAAAAAACTTCCACTCATTAACTCAAATTCAGTTTCTTGTCTAATAATTACTGAATTTTGGTGAATCACGTTTTCAGAGATTTAAATTAATAAAGTATCATAAAAATACACAACATGCTCTTAAACCAAACATAGTTTAGGCAAGCCTCATATTGTGAATTCATGTTTAGAATAGCCTCATTGATGTGCTTTAGTCTACAAATTTATGAAACTTCCAGACAACATTATATGAACGACAAGATATGATATGGTAAATGCTTATTCATACAACACAAGACATTTAGGATTTGAGAAAAGAAGAAACAGGACTTTGCCAGATATAGCTAAGTCATGTTAGGAGCTACTTGCAAAAACATTTGTAATAAGAAAAATCATACCCAGGAATCTCTTACAAAATTATTAGAAGTCATCTCATGGGATTGGTAGGTAGGTATAGATATTACTCCCCAAAAGAGTAGGTTTTTATATTACTCTCCAAAGGAGTAGGTACATATATTACTTCCTGAAAGAGTAGGTACATAGATTACCAACTCAAGGAATAGGTAGGTAAATCACTAACAGGAAAAAAGGGTACAAACACAAAAGCTCCTCACTTTACTACCTGCTTCAAGGACAAATTAAGCCTGGAAGAAGGTATAAAAGTTTAAAATAAGGCTACCTAATACTGATCAGTCTACTGATATCTCCAAGGTTTTGACTAATAAAAAGTGTAAGTAAATGTAAAAATAAACTAGCACTGGTAAAAAATAATGGGAATAGATTTTTTTAAGCCTTGGCAAATAGTCAGCAAACATGTAGTAATTTTAGTATTATTACTCTTCTTGTGATAGTATTGCATACCCCATTGCTTCATCAAGTTTTACACTGAAACAGGAAATTTTATTTCTGATGAAATATTCCAAATGTTTACACAAATTTGCTAACTACTTTATGTGCAGGTGTCTAACAATGAAGACAGAAGGAACTAAGCATCGGAAATCAGGATTTACCAGAAGAAGCATGCGTCATGCAAGTACTAAGCAAATGCAAGTATTAAGCCAAAGAAGAAGCCGGTATCATGCCAGAGAAGGAGCAAGAATCCAGTTAGAGAAGGAGCAGGTATCAAGCCAGACAAGGAGCAGGTATCAAGCCAGACAAGGAGCAGGTATCAAGCCAGAGAAGAAGCAGGTATCAAGTTAGAGAAGGAAAAGGTATCAAGCCAGAGAAGAAAAAGGTATCAAGCCAGAGAAGAAAAAGGTATCAAGCCAGAGAAGAGAAAGGTACCAAGCCAGAGAAGAAAAAGGTGTCAAGCCAGAGAAGAAAAAGGTGTCAAGCCAGAGAAGAAAAAGGTATCAAGCCAGAGAAGAAAAAAGTGTCAAGGCTGAGAAGAAAAAGGTATCAAGCCAGAGAAGAAAAAGGTATCAAGCCAGAGAAAAAACAAGTACACATCAAGCAAGAAAAAACATAAGTACTTAGTAAAAAGCATGTGTTACTAGCTCAAACTTTGGTCAAGAAGAAATTACATACTCTGTGTCCATTAGGGTGAGTTCTTCACCCTCAGATGCATTGTAGAACATCACCTCTTCCATGACATTTCAAGTGCTGATGAAACACACTTTTCAAGTTGACGCTCAACTTCATCAATGCCCTGCTCAAAAATATCCAATCATTAATGAAATGATCCAACGCAAGATTGATTTAACATCAAACTATATAAATGAGCAAAAGTAATTCTACACCATCAAAGGTAATGCATTTGACCTGGCAACTTAACAAGACAGAGATGTTATACAGAACATTGTATAGTGTGTTAAAATATTACTGCAGAAATTACAACTGTTAGTAACAACAAGTCATGCACAGTTCATACATGATATGCAACAATTAAGTATACGTAACTCATAATGAGATGCCATTAACATCTGAGTAAAAATTCTGTGTATTTCAAGAAACACATCCTACTCATACTGTAAAATCTATGAGAGGTGTAATTTTTGAGTCAATTCTACAACTTTAACTTTTACAACTCTAAACCTAACTTTTTGAAAACCATTTAATTTTTAAGGCTCAAACAGTATCAATTTCTTGAACAATAAGACAGGCTAGGCATCAACACATCCATAGAAGTGGGGAATACAGTTTTCACATAAATTGAAATTAAAATAAAACCTAAAGGTACTGTATTTTTCAATATGCAACACTTAATGAGCTATATATCACAGAGTGTGGGTACCAAGTTTTCATTATACTAATGATCTTTTATCACAAATTCAATTAAAACATATCTGGAGAATCAATTTCAGGTACAACTATACTTACAACAGAAACTGGAAAAGATACAGGTTTGAGGATAGTTGAGAAGCCAAGACTATATAATCAAATTAAGATCAATATTAGCCAAGTGTTTGACATGTCCAAACCCTTGTAGTAATTTAGCAATTTTTGAAATCCCAGCTGCCACTTCATGAGATGCTAACTCTAAATTTTAGTCTAGTTGACTATGATGACAAGACTTCAATGTTCCATAACAAACACACACCTATGATAATGAGAGATAAGTAGATATGAACATATTTTCTCCATCAACTTATAACTTATTACATATGACTCACTATTAAGTTATGTTATTGCAAAAGTCTGAAAATGATGATGACTACTTCTCAAATTTTCTGGTAGAAGTCATGAAAATGAAATTTTCAATGCGAGTTCTATGATGTAACCTAAGGCAATTACATCACACTGTCTAAGACTAGGGCCAAGTTAAACACATATCAATATGTTGAAATAAAATCCTACTATATTCATGAATCATCCAGACAACAATAATACCATTTTTTAACTGAACAATGTAGCTATGCACAACCCTAAGCTCTGGTTCAAAATAAGAAAAAGTGAAACTTTGGGCTGGCCCAGTAAGTTTCCAGACTCAAACTCAACCAACAATTTGTGGAGAATTTTGTCAAGAAAAGCGTATAACAATGGACATCAATTTGAAGATAGAAAAACAGTAAGTCTTGCACTAAACAGCATCAGAATGAAATTTTTAATAAAACTCTTATAAAAATCTCATCAGTTTAATGCAAAACTGCTGGGTATTGCAATTGAAAGGGGGATAAATATAAGTACTAAATTTCACCTGTTTTGTTGTTAAATATAAATTTTCAAAACTATCATAATTATGTGACGAAATTAGGAATATGTTAAAAAATAATGTT
>VOMN01062994.1:0-19695 GCA_014899125.1 Orchestia grillus
TTCATCTCGCACTCGACACTCCAGCTCACACTCGCCTCAAAACTGCTCAGTCGGTTCTGCCCCACCCTGTACCATAACCAGCTTTGCATGTGTCTTGCATCCATTCTTAAATTTACAATAAAACCTAGTACCTTTTTACCTTTCGGTATTAACCTTCGTTGTATATGCATTCCCTTATTTTAAATAAACGAAGGTTTATATTCGATCTTTATCTGCGTTGCGGATAAATTACTCGAGTTTTGCAATAACCGATGGTTTCTTTTTGTTTTTCGTGACTTGCTATTCTGGTGTTGCAGTGTCCTGGAGGTGGGAGTCGGTGAACGGTTGTCAGGGCCGGCGCTATCGGCGGAGGCACCACACGACTACAACCACACTCTGCCCTTCCCGACCTCCCCTGCACCCTCCTCATCCGCCTTCAGCTCCATGGTGCAGGTCGTGTCAAAGGCTGCTCTGAATAATCATTTAATGTCTCGTAACAGCTGTCTGTTTCAGGTTATTTTACTGAGCATCGAGAGCGCGAAATTCAGTTAAAATTAATGAAATTCTTCCAGAGGCGACGTCTGAATTTGCTAGGTTGAAAATGGTTGAGATTTTTAACTTAGTGCTCGTCATAAGGCTCGGGATAGGCAATAGGGTTGGGTTTGTCTATTGTACACTATGAGCACTAGCGTCCCTAGGAAGTACCGTTATTAATTTGAACGCGTTTTACCGTTGGGTTTCTAATGCCTTACAGCTACTGACGAGTGAGAAATGTGAGGTTTAACCTTCCTTTTCCAAGGGAAGCACTCCGCGGTTACGTGAAAATCGGTGCCTGAGCCGGGAGTTGAACCCCAACTTCCCAGCCACGAGGCTATCACACTAACCAGTGTGCCGTGGAGCCCACAGACAAGTAGGCTAAGCTTCTAGACCTCGTATGGATGTTCAGCTACGAGTTAATAACTATTCTTTCTCAAGACTTCTACCTTTATCTCGGAGGTCATTACTTTGCGTACTCAAACAGAATAAAAATATCATGTAAGAATAGTGGCTTCAGAGATATAGCTATTGCGGCAGTTTTCGGATTGCGGCATCTTTTTTGTTCCTGAACCCCTCAGGAAATACGCTGAAGAGGATTGCCCTTCAGTGTATGTTGGGGACTTGGGGACCCTCGGAGTCGGGTGATAGGTAGGATATTCTCATAACTTCAAATGCGAGAAAAAATTTACCGTGCATACTGATAGTGAACTTGCAAATGGAAGTATACTTTAATCTGAAACTTAGTAACACTGTTGGACTCGCATAAAATGCGGCCACGGTAGTTAAACCTAAGTATTATAATAACAATAGTTTCCTCACAGTAAATCATGTTCTATGATTGTGTGTAAAAATATGTAGAAGACTTGGTGTACCTAGGTACTCCTCTCTAACTTACACCACTAGTTCAGAATATACGGTCTGTTTGTTTTCATGGTTGGTTTGTTAGTTTACTTTTTCGAATACTAGTGTTTAAATTTATATTTAGTTTCATGGTCGTCAGCGTGCTGCTGTAATTACTTTGTACGCAGTGTGATCTTACCCATTTCTGTTTTTTTTTTTTGGTGACGGGTGATTTTAGTCTTGCCTCTGATTTCAACCTGGCGTGTCCTGGTATAGAGTTGGCAAGAAAGTTCGTTCGATTTCGAGCGACTACAAACATTTCTCAAACATGGGACTAGCAGGCCAGCTCTGCAAAATTTTCTTGTATCACCATAGAGCGAATTTCGGGGTTAAAAGCGATGTTGAAAACAGAAGTGCTGTTACAAAGTAAGAAACCCTGAGCTATAGTGTATAGATAGTATTTGTTATTATATAATATAGTATTTCTTAACACACTATAATTTTACTTCTGCTTATTATCCGATGGTAGTAAATTTTCAGTTGCCAGACAGTCGGAAGTTTGAAACACGCGAACATGATCAGGTCGTAACGCACAGTGAGTTGTACTCCCTTTCTTTTTAATTTTGGTATCATAGTTAATTTGAATTCATAATTAGCTAAATTTTAGACAGGTTTATCATTTTTAGGTAAAATAGTATTATTCCTTCCCCTAAGGCTAATGCTGGACGCTTTGTTGCTACAGTCCGTAAAGTCTGTGTAACAGCCTACGAGTTAGATATTCCTACTTCTTTTTGGAAGTAAGTCTTGGTCATGTGAAAAATAAATGTGTACACTTTCCCTTGAAATAAGCAGCACTTGTGTTACAACCTGATGCAATTTTACACATTTTATTTCAGTTAGGAAACCATTAGCTTGAAATTAGGAAATTAATGTACTTCCTCAAATTTCAGTGCCTCCTTCAAGGTTGATCGCATTGACAATGAAATCGCCAGGGAGCGCTGTTTTTTACAAATAGAAAATGACGTCCCTCTGTGAAAGGCCACGCTGTAGCTAGCATGATACGTAAATGTGTAATATTGGAACACTGTTAGGTTTCCTCAATTCTAGCTAGGCCTTGAGACTTCAATCTTTCATGCCCAATTTGCTTGTTACTATTTTCAAGCTTTTTCTGCTTATTATTTAACTTTGCTTCCCCTACTTTCCTAACATGATGTTTTCTAAGCACAAAAAATCTGTGCGTAGATTCGACGTTTTCTAAAGTCGATGCTAAATGATTATTTTTTTTACGCTCTCAGCCTTGTGGCTCGGGAGCTTTAAACCACCTAATAAACGGGCAGAGTACTCCCTTGGAAAATGAATATTTAACCATAGCTCTGAAAGGTTTTCTCAGACCTCCAGTGTGGTCTGGGATTGAATGTCCCAAATACTTCCAAGGTTTATACGAAATCAATATTCCGCAGTTATACCATGTGAACTAGGCGAATATCTCGTACGTTTCAGCCACAGAAAAGCAATCAGTAGCTGGTAACGTTTGCTTGTGTTGCAGTTGGGTATCGCGCTGGGGGTTGTGATCTTGGTAGCAGTGCTACTCTTCCACGCACCGCGCCTCCGCCGGGAGCTGTGCAGCAAGGAAAAGAGGGAGAGGCTGCGGCGGCTGAAGCAGCGCTACTCTCAGGACACCATCTCCTCCTCCTCCTCCTCCTCCTCGTCGGCCGAGTTGAACTCCACGAGTTACAAGTTTCCCCTGGACGGTGGGGAGAAAAACATCATCGCTGGCGGCCGCGACGAGAAGAGCGATGGCGAAAGTCACTACGCGCGGGTGCTTGATGTCAAATTGTGAAGATGTGCGAGGAGGCGTGAATAAGGTTTGAGTATTGGAAATTATTGGTTATGTTAATTTTAGCTGAATTAGTTGAGTTCGTTCCTGTGAGAGAAGAATAACGGTTCGTCTGAAATTAGCAAAACTAGTGTCAACACTTGCATAGTCAGTAAGAAAATTTCTTTTATTGCAAAAGTGAGCGAAAGTTTCCTATTTCTGCGTTTAAGAATTTGCATGCAGGACTAATCAGTCAAGTTTAACCTATTGCCTGCCACAAATCTCGGAAGAAATAAATGAAATACGCTTGGCTCCATAGCAGCGAATGGCATCAGAGCTTAATTTTGTGGGTTACTGAACCTTCGAAACATTTATAAGTTGTGACTGTTTCCAGACAGAAGTTTAATTATTCACATTCGAGTTTTACACATATGCCAAAAACTCTGATATTTCATAAAATTTGTATATAAAGTGCATTTTATTGCGCAGAAATTGAGTGATGATTAGTAAACTAAAAGATTAACTCGAGCACATAAGTTTTGAGTAATTTTAAAATGAATGTATTATTAATTATACAATTAGTTCAATCTGATGACCTGGTTTTGAAATAATGGGTCAAAGTTTCTATACTGAGTGTAGCTTATTGCAAATTATACATTTCAATTTTTACAAAAATTTGTGAATAATTACTAATACATATTGCAATACGAAAATACTTAGTGCCGTCAGATACATTGACAATCTTTATAACCTTGCATTGTTATGACCATGAAAAACTATTTCGATTGTACATTGGCCTAAGAAGCTTCCGTGATCAGTCCACATGTTAAGGATTCCATATAACGGAGGCCAACAATCGCTGACGGTCGCACATATTCAAGCATGTCAACTTGAGGGGGGCTGTGGTATTGTGAATTGAGAAACTCCACTTTTTGAAAATATCTCGAACAACTAATTGCCATCGTGGCCTAGAATTGGGGAAAAAGTAGGGTGAAGCAACACATTTATGATCATGCGTTAAGGAATGACTTTAATTCCAATAAATGCAAGCTCACTTGAGTCTGCCCCATGGGTTTTCGTAGCGTAATACATGTAGTTATTGTAGATTGAAATTATCCGCGCAGAGAATTATGATTAATATAGACTGGTAGTCAATTTCAACTGAAATTCATTTCATAAATTGGTCCCATGCTTCATGATTAAAATCAAACTTACGAACTTCACAGTCGCGAAGTAACGACAGTGTAAGTAAAACATAGTGTTAAAAGTTCATTTACTGAGTAAAACATTTTGTCTTCCCTTCAACTGTTAGAGTTTGAAAAAAATGTAAATCTATGGCAATGCCAAATTAATCACATATTTACTCTGGTATTTAATATTTACCTCACCATCGTCTATAAATAGCTCACGGCCAGGTGCAATACGAACAATAAAGTTCGTACATTAACTGCACTCATATCTCCGTCGCCAACAGTCATAACGGAAGCTGGCGGGCAAAAACAGGTTATACCAGCCCCGTCATCCAAACGGTACTGCCGCCACTGTTGCAATTAAAATCGAGCCTCCCCGGACCCCAACTGTTGACAAAAAAAATACTCGCGGTGTGCGATATCAATTATTTCCCCCCACTACCCGCCTCGACCGTCAGCACCTATTTTAGGCAGCGAGGCTGCAGACACTACTATCAGGCGGCAACGCTGCAGTCACCACCGGCAGGCGGCAACGCTGCAGTCGCCACCGGCAGGCGGCAACGCTGCAGTCGCCACCGGCAGGCGGCAACGCTGCAGTCGCCACCGGCAGGCGGCAACGCTGCAGTCGCCACCGGCAGGCGGCAACGCTGCAGTCGCCACCGGCAGGCGGCAACGCTGCGGTCACCACCGGCAGGCGGCAACGTTGCAGTCGCCACCGGCAGGCGGCAACGCTGCAGTCGCCACCGGCAGGCGACGCTGCCTAGTAATCACAATGAGGCGGCCACCCTCGGGCAGTAACGCTACCGGCATCACCATCAGGGGAAATCGCTGTTGACCCCACCCTCGGGCGGCCCGGGCCCCCGAGCGCGACGGGAATCCATCACCCTCAGGCGTCGAAACTGTCCACTGCACCCTCGGGCAGCGACGCCGCCGGCCCTACCTTCAAGCAGAACGTTTCCGTCACCACCCTCCACCCTGTTATCGGGGACCATCATCATACGCTGGCTTCAACCCTGGCGGAGGTATCATAATCCTATTACACCGACAATGACAGGTCTATCATGAACCGCTGGCCCCAACCCTGCCGGGACTATCAGCAGACGCTGGCGGCCACGCTGCTGGCGGCGATCCCCTCAGTCGGCTAAGCTGCTGATGCAGACCCCCTTAGTCAGCCAAGCTGCTTTCGGAGACCCCCTCAGTCGGCCAAGCTGCTGGCGGAGACCCCCTCAGTCGGCCAAGCTGCTGGCGGAGACCCCCTCAGGCGGCCCGGCTGCTGATGGAGGCCCGCTGGCAGCCCAACCCCAGGCCGCGGCGAACGTTACTGGCACCAGCTGCAGGCGGCGAGGCAGACGGCACCACCATCACCCGGCGACGCAGACGTCAGCACCGTCAGGCGGCGACGCAGACGTCAGCACCGTCAGGCGGCGACGCAGNTCAGGCGGCGACGTGGCCACCAGCACCGTCAGTCGGCGACGTGGCCACCAGCACCGTCAGTCGGCGACGTGGCCACCAGCACCGTCAGGCGGCGACGTGGCCACCAGCACCGTCAGGCGGCGACGTAGCCACCAGCACCGTCAGGCGGCGACGTAGCCGGCGACGCCATCAGCCAGCGGCGGCGACCCTAGCTAGCAAAAACCACAAAAATATTAAATTGCAGCTGCATGAATTGACCGCTATTTACTTAATTCAACATCGTTGGACCCTAATGTGCTTAGCTGGATAGATGCAATGTTAATCTATGCAACAAAATATGGTTTATTTAACAGCAATCATTCATTCAAGAATGATGGGCATTTTGTATACTTTATAGAAAAAGGAATTGGGAAACGTCACCCAATTACCACCAACTGAATTCAGATGGAAACCCCACGTTCAATTGATGTCTTGGGAAATAAGCCAGATTATTCTAGCACGATGACCTTGGAAAACACGACAAAATTTTTCCACCTATTGTAATTGAAGTATATCGTTTTAGGACAACTGTAATTAGTTTCTTATACTCTTGGTTTAGCCCTGAAATAATAAACTAATTCAAAAGTTACATAAAGGAGACAGTATTGGACTATAGAAAGAAAACGTGCATAGAAAACAGAAAAAAAATGGAGAAGTAAACTACGCGGTATGAGATACAAGAGGTTACCATTCAGAGTAAAGTCTCGCTATCCTTAAAATGGGATTTGATGAGCCAGAAAAGAAAATATCATTTAGCATGGACTATGGAAAACGGGAAATCCAAGCACAAGGTGTGTTCCTACAATAGATCCCTTGCGCATAGAAACAATCCAAGATTACGAAAAAACAAAAAAGGAGCGAAGGTGGGTAAAAACTGAAAGAAGCAAAGTAAGCTCGAAAGAATGGTCCCAAAGGCTTAGCTAAAACTGAAGTAATCTGACAAAGTCTCCCAGGGAAACATAGTTCCCATTGCAAAGAATTGACAAACTTAACTAACCTAACCTCATTGCCTACGCCTATCCTATACCTCCTATGTAGTTTTTGACAAGCAAATTTACCCGTAAGTATTTTAAGTAACATGTTAAAACATTTGTGTTAATTTGATTCGCAATCATGCATGACTTCGTAGTTATCATACGAATAGGAAGTTATATAAACGTCGGGATTTTGACATGGAATTTCATATGTGTAAACACAAAATAAGCTAGGGCACTAACTTCATGTTAACACCAGTTAATCAAATAGCTTTCGAAGAATGATACGTGCATTTTTACCTCAATATGTACTGCATCAGTTCGTATCTTTAATTTATTTACCATTTAACCATTCCAATACACTTTGTTATATGTGTGCAGTTTTGTATCATTTACGGTAATCTGCTTGACAATCTCGGTAAATATTAAGAAAAGAAAATTCTCTTCACATCTCTCTTCGAATTTGAATGCAAGAAGGACCTTCTACAAATAAATAAAAATAGATGCCCGGAAGCGTATCTCATGTACGAAGTTCTCATATACGAAGCGTATCTCATAATAGCTTAAAATCATTGTCTAAGGTCGGAGAACTAGGAGCAAAATTTAATCTCCCAAAATTGGAAAAGCAGTCCTGGAGCCACTACTTTTTACGATCACGACGAACTAGAAACAAAACTATAAATAAATATCCCCGAAGTACTACTTAGGATCACGTAAACGCTAAAAAAAGCAAAATGAATGTGAATATGAAAACGAAGCTATACAGAACGACAAATTTCTCACCATATTTTCTAATTTAATGTATGAAATCGTGTAAATTAATAATTAACTCAGTTGAAGTCCACCGGTAATATCCAAGATTTAAGTACTACAACATAATAGTAATGCGAAACATTTGGGACCTAACAGCTGGAACGCTAAAAATATTACCAGAAGTTCATGGAACAGCTCAATACACGATTTTTTTCGTTTCTCAGCATCGCTTAATTATTTCATAATGAATACTTTTTGGTGAAATGTTATGCGCTCCCTTGGAAAAAATATAGATACTGAAACCAAACCAAAATACTAAGGGCGTTCCTGATACCTAACGGGAGAAATCAGAATTATGGTTGTAAAGTGACCAGTTTTATCCAACATACCGCAAAGTAATTGGTAGAGACAAAAGTTTTGGCATCAATGACACGCATCTCTTAACTACAGAAACCCACTTGAGAATAGAAGAACTAAAACCCCTGAAATCACCCACTATGAAAGTAAACTCTATAATCTATCCATACAAGCACATTTAATACACCAGCAGCTGAGTTTGCATGGAGGGTAGACGTCCATTTTGTATTCTTCTCAACTAAACCCCAAAACTCTCTGCTGTTCTTGAAGTTCATTAAAATAAGACAAACACACCCTATCACTGATGAAGTTTACAGTCTGAGAAAGCCGGAGAACTGCACTGCATGAACTATGTACATCCTCAATGGAACTTCACTAGTATGTGTAGCAGGTTAAGATAAATACCCGAGATTGACATGTGATAGAAAAGCGTAATGGTTACTCACGAAATAGGCGGCTATGTGTCACTCTTCCAAAGCTTGATGGTCTTGTCATTTTCCAAAGCTCCTGACGCGATGATGTTCTGCGTGGGGTGGCATGCCGTGCACAAGACAACGTCTGTAAAATAAATTCATCCCAGATAATACAATTTTTCATGGCACAGTGACGGGGCGAAAGCGAAGATACTTCAAGGCTAACATTCTGGGTCTGAAATGGGGTCTCTCAAATGTGGGGGCCTCTTTAACCCAACATTACGAAAAATGCTATTGCATGGTTCATGATATACAAAATATCAAAACATACGTATACATATATCTAACGTAAAAATTGGAAGTCTTTACAAACGGATAATTAAATATAGTTAAAAGATCAGCAACATGAACAGTATAGAGTTGAAAATAAATTTAAACGCCTAATGGAGATTTACGCCTGGTAAACCTAACAGAGCAAAACAATTTGTGAAAGTTTAAGACTATTAGTCTATTGGTCATTAATGTAAAATATTCAAAAAAGAACCAACACGAAATATTTAACAAAACTTAAATGTTGAACACAAACATGTTGTAAAAAGGCGACCCTTGTGCTGTCGGTATCTGGCGCAAAATCAGCAATGCTGAAACAGCCAAATTTTGTGCATGCCTACGTCACTTTTTGTTCTTCCAGCTAAGCAGGATTAATTCCAAATGCTAGGGTAAAATGGTCTTTACACGTCGAACACAGAAATCTTGATACAACACAAAAACAGATTTGCGAAGAGGCATATCGCATGTAGGGCACGCAGCATCATGTGCTTCAAGCTAGGTTAGTCCGAGTCTATCCGTTCTGTAAAAATATCACAAGCTGGTACTCGTGAATTGAAAAAGAATGATAAATATTTTCTCAACTAAACAAATATTTTAATAGTTCGTGAGATTTATTATGATTAAAAATGCACACATATTCGTTAAAATTAGAAAATCTGTTAAAAATCAAGAATTTCTTGACAGTTCAATTTTCAGTACAAAAGCTTCTAAAATACAAACATAACTGCGTATCTAGGCAAAAAATGTAATCTGTTTTGGTAGGGTGAGCCAAATGCACGAACTAATTTCAACATATAGCGCCAGCTATCAAAGATAAGTTCCACATACAAGTGAACATATTGGCTCTTTGTCTGGGGCTGTCGCCCCGCAAACTTTACTAGCGTTTCTGATATTCCCATTCAATATTAGAGAAATGCTAGTATTTCAAGTGGAATGAACAGGAGTGAACTACTAACCTGTATGGCCCTCCAATTTTTGAACAACTTCCTTCGTCTGCAGATTCCAGATGTAAATAAGATTATCTTCAGATCCGGATACAATCCACTGAAAAATAATAAAATACGTCAAACATTATAGTAAAAGTTTATACAAGAAATGCGGAAGACCATATTTAAACAAAAACTATAGAGTTATTCATGTACAAAACTACATCAATTGAACCAATTCATACAGCTGAAATAGTTTAGAATAAATCTAGTTTAACTTTTGAATATCTGCTGAGTCTAAGTTAGGAACTGTAGACCAAGAAGCCAAAGTCAGGGGCGTTAAATTATTCCGAAGTAGATGAAGAATAGAGATTAATTGTTATATTTTTTATACGATGCAAAACGGTGCTTTTTCTTCCTTCTCCAAGGACACATGACCGAAAACGAGTTTGAAGACATTTTCTTGATCAACTGTCATCCTCACTGAAATGTACTTAGCTCCATTTCATTCATATTTAGCTAATTATGAGCTTCGTTCTCAGTTCGTGAACTGAACCTGAATGTACGCATTCAGTACGCATCCCGAGCACGTCAAGCCTCTCTCGTATGTATGTAGGAGAGAAGGCTTTAACCCTGGAATTCTAACGTTGGGTATCTTATGTCTGCAGTTTTTCTTTTTTTTCTATGGACTTGGATCGAAAATCTTTCCTTCGATTAACCTTATATTTAGCGTGAGGGTCCCAATGTTAATAGAGCAGTACTTTAGAGAGGTTACTTCAGTTCTTTCCCTATGCCTTTCTTCTCAGCTACAGCATCAGCAGGAAATTACCTCAGATATCAAAAGCGCACTTTGCATAAGAATGCGGAAGTCTGCGAAATTAACTAAGAAACTCGGTTGATGTTTCAAAAATTTACCTAACAATACTGATATATTAAGCAACAATTATTCTGCGCCTTTCGATAAAGCCTTAGAATTGCCCAGCACAAGACAATGACTATCATAACGAAACACCTTTGCAACAGAGCAATGCAAGAAACTCACCTTGCCTCCAGTGACGGAGAAGTTGGCAAATATACAATACTTTTCATTTTTGTGTCCGCAGTAGGTCTTCAAACATTTGCCTTTGCTATAATCCCAGAGTTTGAGTGTGTTGTCGAGCGTGGCGGCCAAAATATACTTGCCATTGGGGGAGAATTTCACGAAAGATACAGGCGGGTTATCGTCGTCTATTAGAGTTTTCAAGCACTGGCCTGATGACGTATCCCAAATGCGACTGTAACAAGAAGAAATTTAGTCTTAGATCATGATAGAGTAAAAAGCTAACTCGACATGATACTGCCTAGCGAAACCAAAGAATATCGCTAACAAGTCTTACTTAATCAATTGAGTTGAGACTGTTGGCTGCACTCGGAGAAAATTCAGCACGAGTTAAAGAAAACGTTCACGTCCATTCAGGAAAATTCCTAATACGTGGAAAAATTTTGCGGCCTTCACAAGTCTTTACATAAATAATAACTTTCAAATGTATACCGCATCGTAAGAAGTTTTACTGGAAGTCGGGAACTATTATACTTCTTAATCTGTCAATATTTAGCTTCTGGGAAAACCCTGTAGAGTCGCCCTGGACAAGTATTGAAGCTGAACACAAAAAATGAGACGTTTCTACCAGCATCTAAAACCAAACTGTTCAACTAAAGCTCCATTAAAATTTAGATAATCAAATGTATGAACTGATTAATGGAAAAAAGCATGTGTACTAATCAAAGTTTAACTGACGATCTAAAGAAGTTGAAGCTTTTAAGTTGAGATAATTTGAAGAAGAAAAACAGCAAATTAGATCAGAACATGGTAAAGCGACCTCAAGATGCAAATGAGCGTTGTGAATTAAAACGAAGAAAAGAAAAGCTAAAATAAAGTAGCCATTACGCAAAGCTAACAGCCATTGATAAATGGGCCAATTCAACTTGTGTGATATAACACAAAAAAAAATACCGACAATAGCCAGTCGTGACTACAGTAATAGTAGAATTACCTCAAATCAGCGGTTACGTAAAGCCAACTGCAAATAATAATTGAGCTTATTCGGTAACACACGAGACAACTACCGACCATAGCCTGTCGTAACAATTATTGGAGAAGCTACAATAAATCAGCCGCTAGGTAGAGCTAACTGCAACTAGTAAGTGTAGCTATCGGAAAACACACGAGACAAATACCGACCACAGCCCGTCGTAAGAACTGGAGACGATCAACGTGCCGTCTCTGTTGAAATTGACAGCGCTCACGGGATCGCTATGGGCAGGTAAGGTCTTGAGGCAGCGGCCTGTTTTGATGTCCCACACTCGCACAGACTCGTCGAACTTGAACAAAAATGTGTAAGCTGAGGAGAAGGGAACTTACACGACAGAAGTTGTCTCTAAAAAGCTTATTTCATGTAGAAATAATCTGATAAGTAAAAGAAAGCAAAGCAAACGATTTTTCAGTAATTTTCTGCTACGAAATGTGTAGTTTGAATTAGTAACCAGAACTGGAGTTATATTATTATTCACCTGAAACAAAAAGTTTCACACAAGATTCTAATGGAGAACATAAAATGTGTATAAATTGGACACTTAATATCGAGGATTTATCTGATTTCACAATATTATACACGATTTTGCTGAGTTTCACTAGGCATGACAGGTGTGAAGTGCACAATCATGTTAGAGTATCTCGAGTGCATAATACAAATTAACTAATGACAGAAAGAGAAATGTAGTAGAAACTTAGCACAACCTACCATTCATTAATAAAAGAAAAAATGGAGGAGCGGACCCATGATGATAAAAGTTATACGATTACTTCCGGTTACAAAATCAGCAACCAAATGCTCTGGTGATTATCTGTCAATGTGTTGAGAAATCCTTGAGCAATATAACTATGACTTTTGAAGAAAAAATAGGTTTTAAGATATATAACTTTCAAATGCATAAAATATGTCCTCTATCTAAAACACATCTCACAGGAACCACCCATCAACAGTGACAGACATATACTAGCGATACCTAAGGCATTTCAACCTCAAAAAACTACAACTGGTTAAAAACAAAACAAAAATAATAATAGACCACTTCGAAACCCCATGATCAAATTGCTAAAGAGAATTAGGCAACCATTTGGGAATTTCCTAATCTTCAATAAAAAGTAGAGAACCAGGAAGGCTGTGTAAAACATTTTTAACCATAAAATGTATTTTCGAGAAGATAAATAGCTCATACGAAATAGAATGTTTTGATCATTTTCTCATCATCGGGTATGAAACATTAATGAATGTCATCGGTAAAAAAAACAGGACAAATAACACAATTAAATTCTTTTATAGTAAAAGTATGATAAACTAACTACTTATTGTCTCAAGATAGTTGAAAAGAACTGACATGATTATTCAAACCAGGTTTCTTAAAAATGAAAAGGGACTCTAAAATTTTTTTATCAGAGGCTTATTTTGCTCGAACTAAAATCCTGCAGCAATTCAAGTTTAATGTGGTTGTATAGGTCGAGCAAAATTCTCCTCTGACTAAAAAATTTTAGAATCCTTTCTCATTTTTTAATAGAAATTTGTTCTAAATAATGATGTCGGTTTATTTCAACTCCCTCGAGTCAATAAATAGTTTATCACATTTTTACAAAAAAAAATATAATTTCGTAATTTGTCTTGTTTTTTGTAGATGATATTCATTATTTTTTCAAAGCTGATGATGAAAAAATGCTCAAAACATTCTGCATTTTACAAGTTGTTTATCTTCTCGAAAATATACTTTACGATTAAAAATATTTCATACCCTTTTCTTGTTTCTTTCTTTTTTGTTGAAAAGAGAATTAATTTTGTGCAAATCCCACACACGAGCGTGACATCATTAGCACAGCCTGAGGCTAATGCAAGGAGCCGCCCACACAAACGGAATGTTCCACGTCAGCTGCTGCACTCACCGAGCCAGAGACGACGAGGTTGGACTGAGGGTTAAAGTTGCAGCAGAAGACATAATTGCTGTGGCCTTTCAGAGTCTTCACACACTTGCCCTGCAAACACATGATGAGAAGAAAGCATTGTCTTGAGGGTCATGAAGAGCGCCCTGTTCTGGTATGTTAACAACAAACTGCGAAGTATTTTGTGCTGTTATTCAAGGGCAAATATACTTCTAAATTCTTGGGTATAAATATATGTGCTAATAATAATAACTAAATAAGCTTGTGGCTTCATACTGACTGCAAATGAAAGAACGAGCAAATGCATAACATACAAAATATCGGAGTATATTGAGCATATATATAAATCAAATACATACATGCATTCAATATTTAAATCGACAAATGAATAAATACCTCTATGTATATGTGAGAAGCTAAATATGCCTACTAAAAATAAATTTATTTTGCAGCTAAACTTAGAAGCAATGTGTGGTTCTTTTTCTTTCAGTAGTAATAAAATTAAGTGAGTGCAATATATGACACCTTACAGACAGGTATTTAAAACTATTCAGATATGCAGTCATGCATATATATCTATCATCAGTTGATGCATGGCAATATATTTCATTGAGAACAGTAGTGAGGTTAGCAGTGTTCCAATAACTCTATTTCGCCCAGAAAGAGAGGGGACCATTTAGCATGGACTTCAGAGAATGGGGAATCTATGCACACAATGTGTTCCCACTCAGAATCCCTGCACATAGAAATAGCAAGTTAAGATGGATTTGGAAGAAAAGAAAAAGAGTAATCAGCAAAGAAAGCATGAAATTGAAAGAAGCAAAGGGGACACAAAAGTGGTACAAGTCTCAAAGGACTAGCTAGAGCTGAGGTAACCTAACAGTGTCCCCCTGGAGATGCCAGTCCCTCTAGCATAGGATAGACAATCCTAGCTAACTTAACTCTATTGCCTATGGCCTATCCTATGCCCCATGAGGAGTCATTGAGGAATTATTAGTGCATAATTATACGCATAAAAACCCAACTTGTCAAGGTGAGAGTAGTCGCATTAAATGTGCTCATTCAAAGGAGACACTCACTTCTTTGTGGACAATAAAGTTTCAATGCAGTTTCTGCTCAATGAATGTGATACAAAAAACTACGCAAAGTATTCACCTATTGAAGGCTTAGTACACCACTATTACCTAGCTAAACACAAACTAAGAGCATCACATTTTACTCCGACATGAGGGCCACAGATGATACTTGAAATAAAGCAATGTAAATTAAACCTGTTGTATCATCCTACACCGCCTTGTCCCTTGTACATAAAATTATGTCATAAGTATCTATTATTTAAGGTCAAATTATTACTTCCATGCCTTCCTGAAAGTTATGAAGACAATAAATTTTTTTTTTAAACTTGAATGAACACTAAAATGGTGATACCACAAGCATAAATAACATGGCCTGGCCTAAACTTGCTTCTCCATTTAGGTACTACACATCTAAATTAAATAATACATTCAAATTCATATATTATCAATTCATGTAAATTCATACCATATATCACACGGGATAAGCTAGAAAGCTAGAAACAAAAATAAAGGCCTAATCAGTATTTCCAAAAGCTGAATTAGATGAAAAGGAATATACACCATGGTAATTGCTCTGTACATAGTATAATGTTCTCTGGATGTCACGTGAACAAGAATAGGACAAAATAAGCACTACATTCACAAGAACAGAGGCACTCACAGAGGCAAGTTCCCACATTTTGACAGTCTTATCATCGGAAGCGGAGCAGAGCAGGCGTCCATCATGCGACCAGGCCACGTCACTAACTCCCAACTTGTGACCGTTGAGGGTCTTCTCAAATTTACCATCGTATGCTGACCAGATCTTGATGAGCTTGTCAGCAGCTGGAAGGATAAATTTTTTGGATTATTTCATATATGTCACTATCAAGGCAAAAATACTTGCATTATAAATTAAATCATAAGACTAATATGAAGTCAGAACTGACAAAATCATCATCAAAATACTTGTATTAGATATTGTCAACTTATGTATTGTGCAAAAAAGTAAATGAAATGCTTCCCTCTAAAAACAACCTGACTAGATTAATTAAACTGATACAAAGTTTAAAGACTAGATTACATAATTAATTACTTCAAAACTTTTTATCCATACAAATGTGATCCAAAAAGAACAAAGAGAAAGTCCTATTTAGCATTGACTATAGGAAATGTGGAATTTATGCACAAAATGTATTCCTACACAAGATCCTCTACACATATGAACACCAAGTTAAGAATGAAGAGAAAAGAACAAAGAAGCGATAGCAAAGAAGGTGAGAAAATTGAGAGAAGCAAAGAAGGCACGCATGAGAGACAAAAGTCCCAAAAGCCTATCTATAGTTAAGGTAACCTAACAGTACAAACCCCCCAAGGGATGCCAAACCTCATAGCATATGATAGACAAACCAAACGAACCTAACCCTGTTGTCGATCCTACACCTGCTGAAGAGTACAAATTTTGAAGAAATCATTCACAAAGAACATTTCAATGAAATGCCATATTAATCAAATGTACACACATGAATAAACTCTGCCAAAGTGTCTACTTTCCTACTAAATACTAAAAACATTTTACTTTAAAGTTATAGAAATAACTAATAGGTACTATGGTAATAGTACCTATTTCCTCCAAACATAAGTCTTTTCATTTTACAAGCATCTCATAGAACCTATCACTAAATTGGAGCTTGAAAGACTTTTTTCTCAGAAGGCAGCCAAATGTGAAATAAAACACTACAACATTTGAAAGATACAAATGAAGTTACTTAATTTAGTATGGGAAACCAATTTAATTATTTACTGCAACTAAAAATTTGAAAAATATTAGCATATGAACCTATATTATAATAGGGTTAAAATTTGCAATTGAAGGAATAGGACTAGCACAACCTCTAGCAGCAATTACATATCATGCTATAGCTAAAACATACAAGCATTAGTCAAGTTCAAAATATGATCTGAAGGACCATGGTCTAGCACAACAACTAGCAGCAGTTACATACCCTATAACTAAAACACATCCATCAAATTCTGTACAAATAAAAATTTGAAACTAAATATCTAGAATGTTACCCCAAAAACTTACGAGCAGCTAAAGGGTAGAGCGATATCCACAAAGTTAAGCATAACAATAAATAGAGTTCACTCACATGAGCTAGCTAGCCACTCGCCAGTGGGACTGAACTTTACCGAAGATATGGCTTTGGAGTGGCCAGACAGAGTATACTTCAGGGCATAGTTCGGTTTCTGTAAGGGAAAAATATCTATATCAATGTTTATTTTAGTAAAATTTAAAAAATTAGGATTACTTAATAAAATCAATACAATAGATTCAAAATAGCTACAGTTTTTGCTGGTGCAACTAAAATGCTACCAGATACTATGAGAACTATGTATCACATGTATTAAGTAGTGAATTTTACGAATGAAAAACACACAATAGTTTTAACTAATGTTATCCTTCAGAGAGAAAGTAAATGATACATCACACATTGGACAAAAATGGGATACTGCATGTGCCTCATGCTCTACTTTACTGTTAAAAAATACACAAAAATTCTGTTAGAAAAAAACATCAAAACATGTAAAATCAAATTTATTTATATTAGATTGTCTCAAACTATATCTATATATAGGCTGGTAGAAAGTAACTTGAAACATTCATGGATACACAATTCTTGAATACATGGTTGACTAAATAACTTGGCAATATATTTCACAGAAACCTTTCTTACAACTTGAGTCTTAGAGTAAGCTTCTATAATTAATTTTAAATATCCATTTTGTATATTTTTTCACTAATGTGAATCAAAATGAATAAGCAGAAAGTAAAAAATATGCATAGTCTTGCATATCAAAAGTAAGTAACTTGATCTGCAAGAGAAAAATGCAAACAAAAACCTCTGCACTGTCAACACAATTACAAGCAGAAGAAAAACGAAGCAGAACATGCCGCAATTTTTGTCAACAGCTGCAAGGATAAAAGACCAAGCCATAATGAAAAATATCAAAAAATGAAAACATACTAATCATGATAATTCATCAAAGCAGCATGAAGACTAAATGTATGCCATGAAAGGTCTAACTGTTTAATGAAATGATCCAAAATTATATTTAGGACCCTATACATTAAACAATACCAAAGAAACTTTATACATGATGTTTCAGTAATCTAATTATTTCTTATTAAATAAAATTAACATATTTGCTACAACAATGCTATTTTTCTAGGAGTACAGTAACCCATCAGTAGGCAAAATTACAGAAAATACAGAACACAAACATGACATCTCATGACTAGTGATTAATGTAATCATAATATTAGCATAAGCTCTAGTATTATCATTACTGCATTCACTAAAAGCTTACCAATGTGTGGCTTGCAGGCTTGGGAGGTGCAGTTTGATTATCTCCTGATCTTTGGTCATCTGCCATGTTGAATAAGTGGTGCCCAGTGAGTTTTTGATCTTTTGGTAAAGATAAACCAATACTGGAAAGATGATCAATTCTATAACTGAAAAAAATAGGAAAAGTACTTAACTGTTTCAAAAATACTACATATATTTTCAAAACATCAACCTAAATTACTCAAAGAATTCCTAAAAAATGTATACAGATGAAAAAATAAATATCAGTAAACATAGGTATGAATCATAAACTTAAAATCATACATTTGTCTTGAATAAAACCATGCATCTTACTATTTAGTCTTTTTTTTAGTGTAAGGGAGTCATGGTTGCATTTGAGCTTCTTCATCTCTGGCAGTAGTTTTAAATATTGCAGTGACGGAGAGCTTAAAGTGCTGTTCTTTGATATTTAGTTGATAAAAGTGAAGTGCCATTTTCCTTAAACTTGCAAGCAGAATCTATGCTGATACATTTTCTCATCACTACCAATAGACAAAATGGGATTATTTTGCAGTTCATTGTTTGCAGTGGTTAAAGAAAATTTGGTGGCTTCATATTACAATTACTATGGAACTTGAAGTGCTGTTACTTGTCATTTGGTTGACAAAAATTAAATCCTGTACTGCAGATCCAACTTGGGTTTGAATGCAGCATTTGCTCCCATAGTGAGTAAACTTCTGATATATAAACAAATTTCTGGCTCAGTAGGTGATCACAGCAATGTACAAAATTGGTTGCTAATGTGGTGAATGGTTTTTTAATCTTTTCAATTTTTCTCATTGCTGACAATTGAGAACATTAGATGGCGCTATAAAATAGTGTTTTCTGCTTGTTAAAAGTATGACAGACACAGTTGTAAAGTCTAAAGCATATGAAAAACACCTTAAGAAATGTGTACAAGCCATAATCTTGATTCAAATGCAACAACAGCTCAATCAAAAACATTGAACATACAGACTGTGCCTCCATATCCAGAACTGATAACAAATGAGGAAAAATTACAAGCAAGTTTATTAGGATAGACAATGTATTGTTAAACTTCATCTACTAATGGAGACAGGACAAAAATCAGGGTTGAATGAAATATTTTTTTTTTTAAACCTGGCCCACCTGTTTTTTTTTTGGATTCTGTTGTTTTGTAGAGGGATTGTTTTTTTAATTTGATAGTTGAACTTATTAATCAATGTCTATCAACAGTCATAAAAATCAAAACATATGACATTCCAACTAATTGTCATAAAATTAGACCCAATGAAATGAAATTTAAATGTTCAGAACCCGCTTGGGGCAGAGAAGGCTAAGAGGCTTCTTAAGATATATAAAGGTCTGAAGCCAAAAACAGATGACTAGGAGGCTACTTTTATAATCAACAAAACACATTATAACTGATACAGTGTTATCATGTGGCCAATACCACTGGAGTACAGAAAAGCCTCTCTCAATTTATGAATTTTTTTTTGTAGAAATGTCATTATACCTAAGTTGACTGCCCTCCTAAAAGCAGCCGCAACAGCAACTAAGGCAATAAAGCTGTAATATTAAGCATTAACTACTCAAACAATTGTGACATTGCTCTTTAGATAAACAAAGCCTAGTGTAACACTCAATTTTAATGTGGTTTTATATTTTATTTTCTTATAAGGAGATCATAGGTGTTGTGTGCTTCTTTGTTTGATGAATATTTGAATTAATTATT
>VOMN01063007.1:0-14103 GCA_014899125.1 Orchestia grillus
GACTGTCAATTGTTGTTTGATGTTCTTGAGACAGTTTTGTTTTGGGGATCGTAATTTTATTGTGCTAACACTGTCATTTAAATTTAAAGGATTGTTAGAATGAAAGGGCATTTCGCAGACAGCATTTTCATTAGTAGACAGTACGCAAATTTGCTTTGTGTATAAATTACATTTGTGTTAGAATCTATGTTTTGGAAATGTTGAACTACACCAGGTGTGTAAGTATCGTTCGTATTGGCCGGACCTGCTGGACAGTTGTTATCATTTGGGAATATTGTTGGACGGAAAGGTTTCTTAGATTAGAAGTTAGGTGGAGGCATTACATTGTCTTAGTGTGCAAGCCTCTACAGGAAGTGTAAAGGAAATGGGATGTTTTACAGCTAACGATCGAGGAACAAAATGACGTCATAAAGTGATATGCAATATCATGATGACCAAGTTTATTCTTCAATGGAGGTATACTCATCAAAAAAGGATTGTATTTTCAAGGATGAGGACGGTAACATTCATTTCCTTCCTAACATACGGAAATGGCTCAATGAACAAGAAAAATAATTTAATTATGTACATAGAATGGCCCGCACAGATTCCAGATTTACCCCTACAACGACTTTATAGAACAAGTTTGAGAGGGAACTGAGTACCTCGCCGCCTCCTCCTTAAACCTTGGAGAATTTTAGCCGATAATAATTTCAACTGAGGGCAAAATGTAGGTTAGAGTAACTGCACAACTTTTGGCATCATCATTTCCATGTAAGATGGTTGCTGTAATTCGGACGAAAGAAGGTCCAATGAATATCCAAATTGTCCCCTTTTTTAACCCTTCGTGTAGAATATGCACAGTTACTTATGGTTAATAGCGTTACATGTACAGTGCTAAGAATGAAATTGGTAATGTTGCAGTTGCTACGGCTAATTAACGAATAGTACAAAGGAAGATAGTTCAAATATTGGCACTGACACACACGAGGTTAACGAAGAAAATAAAATTCTCGAGCCAACGTCGAATCACCGACACAAGAAACTCGACATCTACGCGGTTGCTTTGGAGGTGTTAACAATTTGGGTGATGGCTTTAGCAAATAAATCAGAACAACACGGGGTTCTTTTATGCCGGTGACTAAAGCGAAAGAATTCCGAAACCAGGCGCAGTTTTCTCAGCGTTGTACGCACCCCCTCGCCCGAGTGACGCGCCGCCGCCCGCTGTAGCCGAGGCCGCCTCATCGGAGCTCATCAACGCAGGCGTCCGCGCTCCGATTTATGCTGGAATTTTGCATAGTTTTATTCGCATAAATTGAGCGCTGCGCTCCGGCATTCTCGTTTTTTGGCTGAAGTTTGGGGGTTTCGTAAAAAATGAACTCCCGACGAACCCGAACGTGGCGTACGCACCGATAAAATTAAATTGAATAAAAAACAAATAAGAATTAAGGTTTAGCCAAATATTGCCTTATAATTAAATTCAGAAGTAGAAAACTACGTATCGTTTCAATCAATATGCAAGGGTGAAACTTGAAATTTTCGCCGGTTTTAAACGAAGCAAGTCACGTGCCTGAACCTTATTCGCCCGCTGTTTTGAATGTCGGCAAAGTGCGCATATTCATGGATAAAAAATACACTCAGCGAACAAGAAAGAAGTTGAAAAACTTTACTGAAATTTTCATGGAGCTGATATCGCTGTAAATTGGATTAAATAAATAAATTATCATGCTTAGTACCTTTCTATTTAAAATGGATTTGCAAAGGCTATGTATTATTATTTAGCATTATGTATACGCTCAAAACATAAATTATTTAAATCATTAATTCATTAATAAAGGAATTTTTTACGACAATTTCAGTGCTGTTAATTTGTTGCCAGTTTTTTTATTCGCTGATCCCTCAGCACGCCCGTCAAGGTGCATCCGAGAAGCCGCTCGTAATCGCGACGACGCTAACTCAAATTCGAACAAAAATTCCTTCAATGCTAGAGAATTTCACTGTTCTGAAACCACGAAATTCTGCCTCGGCTGAACTCAATAAGCAGCTTTGTGCTAATTTTCTGATAACATCACGGGAAGAAATCCCATTTTACCTCATTTGCGCACTGCTCACTTCAGAATTACGTTCTGGATGTTTTTTTCTTGAAAGAATGAATGTTCCAAGATGTTCTTTTCCCTGGGTGTTCCAGAGTGACCTCTCCCGGATGTCACCCTGGAGAAACTCATGATGCAGAGAAATGGCAGAAATTGTTCGTAATGCTAATGACGCGGTCTTGATGAAAGCAAATCTCGTACAAAAAGTCCCATTTTGTTGATGAGTCTAAACAGGAGTGTAAATTCAGGGGCTTTGCGTCCCCTGATGAGTCTGAGCACGGTCACAAACGAAGACGCTCTCCACGCTCTCCATGAGGCTCTGATGTCAGAAATAAAGTAAATTGCTTTGCTCTGCTGGAGGGCGAGTAAAGTCAACACTTTACATGTACCAGATATCAAGTTCAGTGTTGACATCAGCAAGAAGTGAAGTGAAGTCAAAAATTTACATCTGCCAGATGTCAAGTAAAGTCAAGTGCTTACATCAGCCATAAACCAAGTATAGTAAGCACCTATCCATACACTATGTTGGAATATACAGGCCTTTATACGGCTTATATAAATAGGCCTATATGTACTGCATACGTATTGTAGGTGTGTCAGCAGACTAAACAATTGTATTAAAGTTCTGTGAGAAAGAAGAGTTTCATTTCTCCCGGTTTCGGACCCTTACTCTGACATTCAATTGTAATAATGTAGTCATTAGCCTATGTCCTGTGCTCTAAATTCAATTACAATAACGTGGTTGTCAATCTATGAACTCGATCTAAGAATTGAGGTTCGAAACTTTGAAGTAGAGCATCAGAAGTCCTAGACTTGAGGATGTTTATTTATAAAGGAATTTCAAAGGAGTCAGTCGTCTAGTTAAATACAAATTATCATTACTGGTGAGCCAGTTCTAACCTAATATTATTATACGTTTTTTACCAATACTGGATCTGCACGTAAAGTAAAACTTCTGCAAAATCCTTAGCTAGCGTTTATTACTTCGCTTGTTTGAACAAAGTTTCGCTGTAGCAAACTTTCTAAATACCAGTGAATTCTAACGTTAAATTTAATATAAAAGTTTTTTTTTTTCTTGTATTTATCAGATGATTTAAAGCCCTTTAACGTTAGTAATTCAGAACTTTTCTGCAACACCAGCTCAATTCATCACCCAGAACCCCTCAAGTGCTTCCATTATCGCCGTATGAACACAGCTGCTTCTGGAGAGGAACGTAAATATCGTGCAGCTGTGGAGTTACTCTGAAATCATGAGCAGTTTGTCCGTAGAGTTATGGACACAAGGGCCCGCTTTATTTCGACAGCAGTGTGGGGAGGCGCACTTGCGGTGCGGAGCGGAAATTGTCACATCGTTTTGGTGAGCTGTGGGTGCGAGATGAGAAAGTCGACTGAGGGGACGCGAGGGGTGCCACAAGTGATCCATCGACAGAAAAGACGAAAAAATGCCAGGGAATGATAGGGCTTCAGGAAAGAAGGAGCTAGGCAAACAAGAGAAGTAATTCTCGCGGGGATAAGAAGCGAAATACAGACAGACATGAGAGCAGCTCAAAATAACGAAACACAGAAACTCGGATTATCGATTATAAAGGAAACACAATCTAAATTGTAAACAAACCGAGACGCAAACAAAACAATCGTAATATGGAAGTGAGAAGTAAATATTTAAAAGTGCGAGCCATGAAAATTCCTTTTAACGTTGTCTAGATAATAGTTATTATTTTTTAAAGGCATATTCTTCATATTAATAAGCATACAACAAAAATTTATCTTCAGTTTTAGAAAGTAAAATATAATTCGGATACTGTGTTGGACTATACAATCTTTGGAAGAGCGATGAACACATCCCTAATACACACAGGGAAAAATATGATGAACATATCTCTGGCACGCACACCGGGGAAGGAGTGATGTGCATATCTCTGGCACGCACAGGGAGAAATCAGCTCGCAAGATGAGCACTATGCTGATGCGTTCTAAATACTGTCTTGCAAAAATACAGAAATATTTACACCATAACCAGTTGATTCCTGCTCTAATTCACTGGCTAGGCTTCATGTCTGGTGTACACGCGCTGAAGAGTGTACACAAAACACGATGGCTGAGAGCCTGAAGTACAGATTCCACAGCATCAGTTCGCGAGTACGACTTCCCAAAAGATAAAAGGAAGCTCAGCCAAAGACAAGCTCAAAAACTGCACATTATATTCCCATGGATATTAACCCTCTGACGCCACAGGTTACTGTATGGTCCCGTTTCCTGAAAATTCAGCTAGTATTCTGCAAAGAGCTAAAGTCAGTCTCATAGCACGGAGACGTCTGTAAAGCAGCAGCTACTTTCACCTAGGAAGCTAAATGCAGCTTTCCGCCAAAACAATCTAATTGTTAATGGGTTGAAACAGGTCGAAGCAGAGGAGTTAGGAACACCGTTTTCTCAGTGCCTCCCTCTCTTAGATTATTTGTTGCTAACTCGTTCTCTGGCTTTGCGTGTCCAATGCCTTCCATATAATCAAAAGTTCTCAAACAACTCCTAAAATTTCCGTGGTGCCAGCAACAGCCAAAGCAGTCCTACTGAGACGAAGGTATAGTTAGTTAATTAATTACGCCGTTTTTAGGAAAAACTTTTCAGACCGTTTGTCTGAGAACTCTTTGAATGCCCTTCGTAATGACTCGAGCTATCGAAAATAATGTGCCACATGTAGCAGCCTTTTTCACTGAAGGTGCGTGGGACACACCTCACTACTGTACTTCTTACACTTTAAGGGAGCAAGAGTTACATTCATCCACCCCTAAAAGTTTCTATGGACATCGCAGATGTCCTTCGGCTACTCACGACCACCGAACTTAATGAAGCTCGAGGCTTGTACGTAATGTCTCTGGTATGATAATGACTCATTAATGGTAATGTCTCTGTAGCACAATAGCTCATTAATGAAAATGTCTCCGTAATGATGATGACTCATTCATAACAACGGTGCAGTCATGGTATTGTCTCTTTAATGGTAATGTATTATAACGAAGAGATGGCCATTCTTCTGCCTTCTCTGCGTAGTTTGTCGGCTAAGTCGGTGTGGGCGAACACAAGTTACCTCACGGGATGCGTGCGCTCATAAAAATAGGGCTGTAGCTGCTCCAACGCCGGCCGCGTTAATGATCATCGTTCTTATAACTCTGCTTAGGCTCATAAAATGTACCGAGAAACGAGATTTTGTGCTTTTGGTGAAACCTCTTGTTTGTTATTCTGTTTTGGTATTCGAGTGAATCGAGACAGACCGATAGGTAGCAAGTTCAAACCTTGTCGGCTCTCGAGGCGTTTCTAGCAGTATAGGGGGAGGGTGATCCAGCAGAAGTCGTGGAGCTGGCCGAGGAGAGCCGGAGCGGAAAGTGGGGCATCTCTCTGGTATGCACGGAGAACTGTTTTGATGCGCCTTTATGCTGGCATTAAATAAAATGGTGCATTGAATGAAAACCAGACGCCGTGAATGAAGTATGAGTTTAATTTTAACATTCAAATCATTAGAGAATGAATTTTCAGCTCCCCACTCACGAGTAGCAGTAATTAGCTAACTCCATAGAACTGCTCTAAGAAACTCGTATGAATATGCACCGGTGCGGGCTATGACTTGCTGAGGAGGAGCCACTCGTTAGGGTTGATGAAAATTCTAACGTTGTTTATAAATGAAGCCGGCCTCAACCAGGCCTCGTCTACTCTGCCAGAGGGAACAGGGGGCCAACAAAATGACTCGGGTGTCAACAAGGATTCACTAGGGTATCATCATGAAATCATAGGACCTCTAGGAACCGCTAGGAAACATTTAAAGGCTCGCAATGAGAACCGTTAGGAAATCACTAGACGACCACCATGGCACCACTTGGGGCCAACTGGAGGATTACGATGGGATCACTAGGGAGCCACTAGGGAGCCACTAGCGAACCACCAGAGGATCATTGTAAAACCTTGTAGGAACCATCGCGAGATCATTATGAAACTATCGGATAAACGACCTCTATTTCTCATGCTTCCCCCGAAACTCACGTTGTGATAACCGTCATCTGGTCCGTCCTAAAACTGGCTTTTAAAGCCCCCGTGTGTGCACAGGTCCTGAGAGAGCGGCGTGTGCTGAATGTCGGACTTTGGGAGCAATTTTGACGCGGATTTTATGGATTTTTTACGAGAAAAGTTCCGCAGTACGTCGCTGAGCAAGTTTTCTTCCAACATAGGCCTGTAATTTATGCGCCGACTGAGGTATATTGACTCAGCAGCTTCCCCGAATTACTCTAGCCTTATTTACTCTGAAGGTGGCTATGCAAAGATTTAGCTTATGATAGTTCTGATGATGGCTTACCCTAAAAATAAATAGATACCGCGAAGATATAGCCTGAAAATGGTTACAGTAAAGATTTTCTCTAAAAGTGATACAGCGAAGTTTTTTTTATGGATGGTTTTAGTGAGGATTACCCCTGACGATGATTACAGTGTAGATTTACCCTCAATATGCTGTAGTTCAAGATAAGTCAGAAAGGGATTAAGGATCTATTAAATCAGCATTCATTTACGGGATTCCATAAAAATAGCATCAATGCACTGGAATTATTCGAGACCATACATTTTCTCTCTTGGAATCTGCCGTCGAAAGAGAATTTTAAAATTCCGATATTGGTATCCCAGAGACATCGGCTTACTCGTGTAACTCGCTGAGTGATCTGTGGGGGCTGGGTCGAGACCCAGATAGCGGTCAACAGGATGCAATCTGTCAGAATTAATCCAAGTGAAACATTACGTGGGACTGACCAGACCAAATCTCATGCACAAAGTGAGGCAGATAATTGAGAACCAAGTAACGTTTACAGAAGAAGAGAGCCTGGAGATACAGTATTTAACGGCAGTTAAACGTTATGCATACGTGTAAATAAACTCTCCGAAGAAAAAGTAGTCACATACTACCAATATGGTGCAGGACCTTCACCAGCTCGAATAATGTCAGTAATTCTGCTCGGAATTGAATCTACAAGGGCCATAATGTACACTTGGTCGATTTTAAACCACCCTTGCATCAAATGATCTCGTATACCGCCACAGTACGTGGACGATCTTCTCAACATCTAATTTGTTGCTCTAGGTGGTCGCACAAATTTTCTAGTGAATTCGTGTCTGTCTGTGTCTGTGGACTTCGTTGACCAATCTAAATGTCTGACACATTCTGAATGACTATCATGCCAATTAATGATATTTCTAGCTCTATACATCTGACAGTTGACATCCTTAAAGACTAGCAAAGCAACATGCATTTCTTCATTCAAATATTGTGCAAATAACAACTTGGTTACCCAGCAGCTCAATGAAGCCATGCTGGTTGAGTTTGACGGATACCTCAACCCAAGCACTTACTTCCGTGTAGCTGAAACTGTACTAGAACATGACAGACCCTCCTCCTTGTTTCGCCCCTTGAACACAGGCTACGTTGCAGGGCTCCTGAGGTCTCCGATGAACACAACAGAGCACGTCATAGCCATAGAGACATAATCGTGATTCACCCAATCACTTCACACTTCTCCACGCCTTTGCAGTTCAATATGCGTCTGTATCGGCTTAGTTTGAACGAGCAATCTTGTAGGTAAGAGCTAACATCGGCCGTTTACAAGCCACTGCGCGCCATATATCCATTTTCTGAAGTTGGCTTCGAAGAATCCGTTCAGAAACATCAGAAGAGCCGACATTGACGTTTTGCAACAGCTCCACCCTTGATGCAGAGCGATTCTGGTCAACACTTAATGCACAGTCCTATCAGTTAGAATTTTAATTCAGACAACTATTTCGCCTTGAATTACCGTATTTGCAGGATTGTTTCCTGTTACTAGACCCGCATATCAGTTCGGCAAAAAATACCTGCAAATTCCGTTACTTCTCTCTCTGGGTGTCAGCATAACTAAATGCAATAGCCCCTTTTTGCCATTCCTAGACGTCTTGCTTGCTTCCCATCGTTGTGGAGCAATTAAGAAACAAATCTATACACTGCAAGCTCTGAATGAAGACTGATGCCTGTTCAGAACTTACATATAACCTATACTTCGGTCACCGCTTAAGAAACCGATTGATAAACGTAATAAATAACTGAAACTAGAAAAATAATAGGTGACTTATTTCTTGTCCAAGGAGCATAGGACACATACACTGCATCAGTCAGAGAAACCGATATGTGCAGCCATAATAGCCTCTACATATTTTCGAAACCATCCGCTGGTGGTAATTAGGTTTGTCCTGGGGATGTGTGTCATGGCATCTACAAAAGCTACTCTGAGAGTTGTCACGGCGTCGTGTGGACTCGAGGCCGTCAAACACTCCCCAGACGTAATAGTCAAACAGGTTGATGCCAGGGAAACTGGAGTGTCGCATCTGGAAAGACCCAGAAACTTCTTGGCTGACCCGGATATTTTTGACTGCTCAATTGGTGCTTGGGCTCAGATCCCTCTGTTCCCCGGATTCTTTAACACATGAACTGGGCTTCCCTCATCACGCTCTAAGCGCACCATATAACGGAGGTAGCCATGAACTACAAGTTGGATGGTGGCTTCGCTAACATGCACTGCCGAGTGCCCTCATGGACTTCCCACTCCTCCCTTGTACAGCCCCTTGGACGGAATCGATGTACTCGGGCGTCCTGGTATTGTTCGAGCTCAGACAATGTCGTTTATGGCAGGAAACGGTTTCCACAACTCCAATGGGAGCTTTCAGTTCTCTCCGAACTTTGAAGACGAATGACAGACCGACTTTCAGACAGGTAGTGAACTTGGAATCAGAGTGCCGCAGTCTAGAAAACTATAACAGCATGATTATCATTTCCTGAATTAGTTTAGATTCAGACATTTTCAAATGCAACAAAAAGGGATTTGCTACGATGACGTGCAGGTTATTGTGTCCCCTCACATACCTGCCATACCCTGTAATTCGTACTCAGTATAGGTACCTGTATTTTCCCATAGTAAGCACCTGTATATTCAAAATTTTTTAATGGTGCTCCTCTATATTTTTTAATGCTGAGTACCGATACTTTTGTTAGTGGATATACAGATATTTCTGTTGGTGGACTGCTTATGTTACCAGCTCGTACCTATATTTTTTATAGCACGCTGTAGAATTTCACTGATGGTATGCACCGGTACTGGTATCCAGCAATCAACGGATGGTTTCACGAAGATTTCGTTCGTATTAGCCGTAATCGGCGAATCCAGCCATTGCCAATCGCTGTAATTGACGATCACCGCAACTGGGAATTCGTCAGCAATTGTAGAATTCCACAGAATGGACCGTCAGTTCAAAGTAGGACCTCAATTGTTTATTTGTTTCGAGATTGCGGCCTGATATTGAACTGTCGCCAGTAATTAATGGAAGGAATGCTGGCTGTTAATAAATTGAACATCTAGGGTTCAATTTTCTGCGCCTGAATGACTTTCTCATACGAGAAGAATATTTGCTGCATTTTCCAGATATCATAATATTCCCAAATATTCAAAAATCTTACTCCATTTTTTAAAAATATCTAAGCGTTTCTGAATATTTATTAATCTTCATATACATTCCTGAGTTTTACAAAATTTTCAAACCGTTTCTAAATATTCATGAATATTCAAGAAGGTTCATAAGTATTTCTAAATATTTTCTCGCATTCCCAATTCTAAGGCACGAGAAAAAAACACCCAAANTGTGTTGCTGCGGTACTGGTGCGGTGCTGAGTACAGTAGTGAGTCCTTCACGCATGTCATGGTGCCTTTAACAAGTCGTAATACTAATAAAATTACCAGTAAGAGAAAGGCCACCGCTGCCACCTCCCTAACTCGCAGAGCAAACTCGGACGTAGCTCCAGGCGGACTGGCGCTGGTCGCATTGTGGGTGTTGAATGATATGTTCTCTTGTCCTGGATGTAGTGAATGTCATCACCAGAAGGAATGTTGTGAATGTCATCACAAGCAGGAATGTTGTGAATTTCATCGCTAGCAGGAATGCTGCGAGTATCATCACCAGCAGGAATGTTGTGAATGTCATCGCTAGCAGGAATGTTGTAAATGTCATCGCTAGCAGGAATGTTGTAAATGTCATCGCTAGCAGGCATGCTATGAATGTCATCAAAAACAGAAATCAAAAACGTATTCGCAACATGAAAAACAGTACAGAAATGAATGTTGCGAATATGATCATAAGCATGGATGTACCAGGTATGATAACATACTTCAATATTGAGAACATGATTAATAACATGAATTTCATAATGCAAGTATTAATACTACTGGTTTGAATTATAACATGAATAGTATTGATTTTGAACTCAAACAATAATATAAGTAATTTTAGCACAAATTTAAAAATCGCTTATTTTAATCCAAGTGCGAATACGGGTATATTTAATTTTTGTATACCAACACGAATATTATAAATTTGATTACAAACATTGCTACTGCGAATTTGAATCTATACTAGGAGTTTGGTTGGTTTGGATAGAGTCATGGGTATTAGAAGTTAGAGTAAAAACATGAATTTATTACAAGCATTCCAACATGAATGTTATTAATTTTAGTCCCAACATGAATGTTAATAACGTACATCCTAACATGAATGATATCAACTTATATGATAACATAAATATAACTAATTCCAATCCAAACTTGAATCTTATGCATTCCAATCGAAGCTGGAATGTTATTAATCTGAACAGGATGAGACCGACGGCGCTTGCCTGAGCGGAGGCTGCTCGAATGCTGCTGTGTTGCTGCGGGGTCTGCGCCCGCTTAGAATTTGGATGCTGAACCACTGTCCTGAACTCTTTAAATATCGAGACCGCACCTTCAGTGTACGGAATACCGCTCGCAATAAACGCAACGCTTGCACGCAATGCACTCAGCGGCCATATTGGACTGGAGTTCAGATTGAGTCGCTTTGTGACAGGTCGAGGGTTTCGTTCTTCGAATGAAGATTCGCTTTCAGATGGAGCTGACCGCAGCAAGACTAAATACGGCAGCTAAATTAAGTCTGTGGATGAACTGAGGGGCTCTGGGCTGGTTGAAGATTGATAGGGCTGGGATAGAGAATAATGGAGCCAGGCTGCACAGCAACATGGAAACCTTCCAGAATAAAGAGGCAGGGCTGTGTAGGAACAGGGTTGGGATGTGAAATATAGACTGGGTTAGGGAAAATCAGGGCCAGGATACGAAATACAGGGCTGTGTTATTGAACGATATACAGCGTGATCAAACAAATTGTACTTGAAAATTTATTTAAATAACTCTTTAATGTAGCAAAGTTAATGATAACTTCTCTACTCAAAACGATAGCAATGCAATGCAGTATACATTTTTTCTAATGCTTGCTATATCATCCCCTACCCTTCAACCTATCGGTATCCTGACTATATGAGGTTCAGAGAGCTTCTGGCGAGATATCGTCGCAGCATTGCGTAAGTTTGACCTTACGAGCATCTACATTTTGATGAGTGAATGACCAGGCTGTACTCTCAAGAATGATCCACATATTGAAATCCATATGGCTTAAATCTGGTGTGGTGTTCAAGGAAGACACAACTACTTGGACCAGAAGGAAACCATACTTCCCTTCACTAATTTTGAACAAGATTGGCCGTATGGGAAGTGGCTCCATCCTGTGAAGACTAATTCAAGATTCAGTAAATGTTGTATGGACCCAAGGAATCAAATTGTTCTTTAATAGGTTCAGATATGTACTAGTTTATCTTTGCTTCTTCTTTGATGAATATGAGCGGAGTTTCTGCCCTGTTGAGGTCACTCCCTCTAAACCATAACAGAGGCCGTTTTTTTGGCGCTGGAAGAACATACGCATTTTCCCATGGTTATCTTGCTTGATTATTGCGGTCATTTGGTGAGTGTGGATCACTGGCACATTGGATAACTTTTGGTCAGTCCACAACCTCGGAGGTTCAGACCCTTCACTTAGTTATTCAAAAAGTTTTGCTCGACTCAACCTTTCCGCTTTTGTGTGTTCACACCGTAGTTGAGCTGTACTCATCTTGTACCGTATTATCTTCAAGTCCTTCATTTCGCATGGAATCATGAATGCTATTAATTTTAGTCCCAACATGAATGGTAATATTTCGCTTGGAACCATAGCTGACGGAAGCTGCTGAAGCGAGCTTCCTAAAGCTTCTCCTTAGGTTCCTCTGAATTATTTCTCTTGTGTTTTTATTTAGTTCGAGTGTTCTGACTGAATAATTTTGGGTATTTTTTGTTCTTGGCAGGTGCGATCCTGTCTCTTTGAGGCATTCCAAGGTCTTATAAACGCCTGAGCTGCTCACACGAGGGTTGAGAAGCTTAAAAATTACTTTTGGTCTTTTCCTTGTCTACCACAATTCACTAATAGCATCGCTAATTTTGCTCATTATAAAAAATACCGTTCTAAAAACATTCATTATAAGTGATACAAAGGTAAAATTTTGTTTATATTTCTCAACATTTTTCTATTAAATATGTTTTTAATAATATTGCAAGAAGTGTCTACACCTCGTCTGCTCATACTGTACGGGAAATGAAAAATTAGGTTGAGTTTCGAAATATTGGCTTGGGTTTATAACAATGGTTCGAAATATTGGCTTAGGCTTATAACAATGGTTCGGAATATTGGCTTGAGTTTATAACAATGGTNGGTTCGAAATATTGGCTTGGGTTTATAACAATGAAATTGGGTTTCTGGGTTAGGTTCGATCGTTCTTAGGCTGAATGATAAGAAAATAGAGCCGGCATGCGGAATGATTGGCTCGAGAGCCGAGAAATTCTTGAAGAAAAGATGAGTTTTAGGCGAGGTCGGCTCTGCTGCGATAGTTTCGTACATTTCAGAAGCTGCTTCCTATTTCAGGATCAGACTGAAATGCAGCGCTGAGCAAGACGAGGCGGTGAGAGGGACCGGGGGGGAAAGGGGCATGGGTTTTATTTGGGAGCACGGCAGAGCGATTCCTGGGCAGGTGCGAGGGTGTTGGTGAGGCGTATTGGGGAGGTGTGTTGGTGAAGCGTGTTAGTGAAACGTGTGACTGAGGCGTGGTAGTGAAGCGTGCTAGTGAAATGTGTTAGTGAGGCTTGTTAGTGAAGCGTGTTAGTGGTGTTAGTGAAGCGTGTTAGTGCGGCGTGTTAGTGCGGCGTGTTAGTGAAGCGTGTTAGTGAGGCGTGTTAGTGAAGTATGTTAGTGAAGCGTGTTAGTGAGGCGTGTTAGTGAGGCGTGTTAGTGAAGCGTGTCAGTGAGGTGTATTAGTGAAGTGTGTTAGTGCGGCGTGTTAGTGAAGCGTGTTAGTGAGGTGTGTTGGTGCAGCGTGTTAGTGAGGCGTGTTAGTGAGGCGTGTTAGTGAAGCGTGTCAGTGGGGTGTATTAGTGAGAGGTATCAGTGCAGCGTGTTAGTGAAGCGTGTTAGTGAGGCGTGTTAGTGAAGCGTGTCAATGAAGCGTGTTAGCGCAGTGTGTTATATGAAACGTGCCGCGGGTTGTGACGATGTTAGTGGGATGTGTTCGGTGATCGGAACTGGGCACAACTTTAATGCTGTATCAAAATTTTGTCTTTTCTGAATAATGATTGAATGAATAACTCCGATTGCACTACGTAGCAAAGTTTCTCATATATCTTACTCCTGAATCGAAGCCATAACTCTATACTTCGTAGATAGAAAATCAAATGAAAAATGTTGTAATCTGAATGATAAAATTTTACTTTCGGGGTTAGGTCAATATATTTTCAAATTAGCCTTCCGTCAATTTAATACCAGCAATATAAATGATGCTGGAATAATAAAAAGCCAATTTCTACGGAAAACTACTCATTTTCTGTTATTTTGCAGTAATAGAGGCTGGTAAACAGCACGTTATTGCTACGATCACAACCCACGGTACGTGGCGATATTGAAGCGATGCCAGATGCTCAGGCTGCCTGTAGGACGCGCGAAGTCGCCATAGCGAGCTAAGAAAATCGTCCCTAATTCCAGCTCGTGAACTTCCGAATGCCACAATAACACGGAACGCTTCCTCATTCCGCAG
>VOMN01063027.1:0-12276 GCA_014899125.1 Orchestia grillus
GGTGGGGTCATGCTGTCATGAGTGTGACAGTTTTTGACCAAGAATGCCATCCAACATCCCCATGTTGGCGAGTAATGCTCTTGATGTAATAGGTTTTATCTTTCTAGAAATAACTCGGTAGCTTGAATTGTAACTTAAACAAAGAATTATACAATCTAGATAGTAACAGATTATTGGCATTCATCCATTCAATGATGTTCGATCAAAGGCAGTGAATGTATCGATGATGATTATCTACCATTTGACGAGAATCTATTTCGTTGTTTCGTTTTTGTCGATGTAAATTTGAAAATTATAATATTATTATGTACACGTTCACATTCGTTTTCAATGACTAAATGGCAACCTGTGATAATATTTCGCATATTTATGATATCCTTGAATGTGTCCCCAGTCCCAATGTGTGAAGACTTCCACCCCAGCAAAGACGAGTACATCGTGGAAGCCCTCCTTCAGCACACCCGTGAGTTGTGGCAACCTGTCTCCGTAGACTTCTGAGAATAATTAATTCCTTACCCGGTTACACGCAAAGTCATCCCCCTCACATTGTGGGTTAGAGCAACCGCTCTATCTTCTTATTTGCTGCTTATAACACGCTCTATTTGTTTTGTTATGAGAAAAATGTTTTCCTTGCTATTTGATGCTTGCTGTAGTTATGTACGACTGTAGAAGCTTTGTCTCATCCAGAATTAAATTAACTCGATAAGGCGGCCCCGTATACACTGCATTTTAACAGTAAATATAAGTACGTTCTTGTGCTTCTGTTAGTACGTGTGTGTGCATATCCCAGTAAACTTATAATGATATTGTTAATCTTTAACTTGTATATCTTTCATAAATACTCATCTCAACGTGTTAATGTTCCGTCGAAGTAAACCTGCTCTTCAAAAGTTAATTTCTTCCTTAATGAATAAGTTCTCTCAATTTTCATTTCGTTAAACTGTCATTTAATGCCAGTCTCGATTACCCGTACCCTTAAATATGAGAGATTTTTATAACCTCTGCCAGAATGAATTTCATTCTCCTTGTAAAGTAAATTCTTTTACTACATGGGTAATATTTCACCTATATTTGCCACTAACTTTTTAAACAGCAAAAATCCACACTCATAAATATTTTTACGGCGCCCACTCGTTGTGACATTTTCTTGTGAACTAGATCGTAATTGTTCGGCTCATTTCACGCACGAAGCAGCGCCATCCATACCTCCTAACGTTCAAATCTTGCTAAACTTTACTTTACGTTTGTCCGGTTTTGGGGACGCTTGCTTGAACTGCGCAGCAAAACTTCAAAACAACCGCCAGCTTGTGTGGCATCTCCCCTTGCTCACCTCTGGTTATTAAAAAGTCTCTAACTTGCCGGTGATGTAACCCATTACAAATCAACATGCTCAGAGGCGCGAGTCGTCTCAAGTGTCAATGGCGATTTAGTTTGGAAGTATGGCCTACATGATTTTAGGTATCACTTTTTGCCGAAAATATTGGTTACCCTCGACATTTTATTGACATTCAAATTTTCAATGCATTTTACATTTTGATGTAGCGTGTCGATGAAAGTAAAATGGCCTAAAATTGAATCGCTCGTAAACTATGGTGAGCGAAAACCAAGGTTTGACAGCACTTCGGGAACCGGAGCAGTTCATTTGGAAAGAAAAATAATTATGTTGGTTACTATAATTGTAAAAAAAACTATTTTATTTCATTGTTATGTATCTGCGCACGCACGTATTGAACATAACTCTCACTGATTCTTTGCGAATTATAAAAAATAAAGTTTTCTACTTATCATAGGTGAACGATTGAACATGTTCATTAAAACCAACTTGCTTATGATATCTTATCAGCAGGCACTCTTTTTCGTGCCATTGATGCCTAATTTAGGACACCTACTCGCACTACAACGCATGATGTCTTTCATTGAAATCAGTTCTTTAGGCTGTGTCTCACAACAACTTTGTATTCAAAGGCAACATTTGATCATGACCGTTTGTTGCCGCAGGGTCTAGCCGAGTGGTCGTCAGTCGCAGGCGAGGCTTTGGCGATCGACTATTCGCCATCAAAGTTACTTCGACGTACAGAGGGAAGAAGAAGGTCGACCGCTCGAAGTGAGTCATAGACGTTGATGTTCGCAAATGCGTATGCATGCTACTGTTTCTTGACATCAAACATTGCAGGCTAGGATATTATCATGGAGACAACAGAATAGTCGCTCGAGGGTACTTCTTACAGAAAAAAACGAGAAAATTCCTCTTGCGCACTGATGCAGTGTTGGAGGGCAGCGATCTGGCGTATCCCAGATCGCTTTCCACGAGTGTCGTATATTGAATCGAAGTGATTCCCTGAGTATGTCGGTGTGCAGGTATCTGTAAGTTTGGTTCTGTCATAACACACGTGTTAAACTTCCATTGATTTTCAGTCTCAGTTGCTACTCGGAGCAACATTCAATTATGCCCGAGAACTATCGAGTTTTGTATCTAAGTTTCCAGGTTATCGTTGGTTTTTCTAGGCTCGCTTCTCAAGTGATCACTTGAAGCAATTCTCAGTCTCCCTAATATGATACAACGAAACGCGTTGTAAATATACGTTGAATACTCCGTAGTACACAAGTGATGCTTCGTCTCCCCAATCCCCTCAGGGGGCATAGGATAGGCCATAGGCAATAGAGGTAGGTTAGTTAGGTTTGTCTATCCTATGCTATGGGGACTAGCGCCCCCAGGGGAGCACCGCTAGGCTACCTCAGCTTTAGATAGGCCTTCGGGACTTCTATCTTTCGTGCCCACTTTGCTTCCTTCCGTTTTCATTCCTTCTTCGCTATTTCTTATTTGTCTTTTCTTCCTCTTCCTTCTTAACTTGCTGTTTCTATGCGCAGGGGATCTTGTGTGGGAACACACCCTGTGCATAGATTCCCCGTTCTCCTAAGTCCATACTAAATGGTCCCTACTCTTTCGATGCGGTATAGCCCTCGAGGCCGGTGCATTGCGTCTAACCCCAATAATAATAATAATAATAATCGTCTCCCCAATAGAATGAAATACGCTGTGTGGTAAATTGACCTAGAATATTCGACAGTAGGGAAAAAGGACCGTTCAGGAAAATCTAAGTAGGCTTAAGCATTCAGAGCTACGAAGCGAACTGACGATGTGGCTGAGAAGCGAAATAAGTCATTTCAACAGCTAAAAATATCACTCCATGTAATTTTCACAGTGAAGCAAACAAGTGTATAAAATGTTCGTTTGCATGGTCGATTAAAGGCTAATAGTGTACATCTCTAACAATTTTCAATCTACAGTCCCCCAAACATAATTTCTCTCAAGTCCGTGCCTTACATTATCTCTTTTTTTTCAGGGAGTTAGAAGCGTATCAGCTGGTAGAGGGCTGCAATTTTCTCCCGAAGCAGATACACTTCTTTGAGACCAACTTGTTCTGCTACAACGTAACAGGTATTGTTGGAGATAACCTTGTTCTGCTTTAGTGTAACAGATATTGACCTTCTATTTGGTAACGGTTCTGAATGTTGTTACAAGGTAGGGCATTGTGCTTCGTAACGGAAGCTATTGCGTTGTAGCAGGCCGAGGTAGCTTCATCTAGCCCGTCAGTTACGACATCGTGGTCGTATAGTTTGTATCCCGATGCAACATGTTGGCTATTATGTCACGACAGTAGGTGTAAGATGTTTACTCTACGCCTAAATTTAAATGTTGTTAAAAGTGAACCTCACAACCTAGAGGTTTTTACAACAATGTCTTCTTGGAAAGTTTGTCTAATTGTCGATTCAACTGTTCATGAAAACTGAAATGAATACATGTACGAACAATGAAATATCATGCCGTACCAAATGTTTTACATTTGTCTCTTGAAACCTACGAGTGGGTGGATTTAACAATTAAATAGGGTGTACCATAAATATTACCCGGTCTGATAAGTGAATAATTGAAACCAACTTTCAAGACCGTGATTGTAGTCAGCGTATTCCTACCATAAGCTCCTAGACCGGGGTCATCACGAATGAGCAGAACACAATCACGTTCGTAAAAGCTCATTTCAAAGATGCACCTTTCAAATTCAAAGCCCTTTTCTGGAATATCCTATATAACCTTCTCCATTACCCTCAGATTGCTGTCTAGGGCTTTTTCGTGTGGGCAATTTATTCATTTAGTCAGTAATTCGTTTAGTCGTAGTCAATTTAATTGCAACCATCACCATAACAAGATCATTTCCCCGCGTTTTCAGGCGTAGCCAATTGGTAAACGAATGTAATTGTAATCTTCTACTTCACCCCTTATTTTAGCTCCAAGATCTCTTTCGAATGCAATTAGTAATCAAATCGATGTCGTTATAACCTTTTCCATCATTTAACAAATTTCTGCGATGGTTTTTCTAGATACAGCCTCGTGTTGTCCCTCAAAACCAATATATGAATGGAATTCATAATGTAAAATATTGTACTGTCACCATCCCATATTACTATTGTCCGTGTTGTTTCTCAAAGCTAATGGGTGAACGGGATTAATTACACGGATCTGGGCTCCATGGTGTAGTGGTGAACGTGATGGCCTCACAGCCGACTGGACGAGGGTTCGAGCCTCGGCTCAGGTGGGTAGGGCTTTTCACGTCACCACGGAGTACTTCCCTTGGGAAAGGAAGCTTAAACCACACATTCCTCACATCCCCCACCACACCAGTAGTTGTAAGGCTTTTAAAACCCAACGGTAAAACGTGTTGGAATGAATAAAGGTTCTTCTCGCCGCCCCAGACTACTACCCTGGGTTCTCGCTGAAGCGGTTGGTGGAGAGCCACGCCCCCCAGTGTCTCAGTGACGATGCCGTCAGGTTCTACGCAGCAGAGCTCCTCCTCGCCGTCTCTACTCTGCACGAGGTGGGTCGTCTGCCTCGAGGACGGTCTCTTTTTAATCTAAGGTTGGCACCATATTTGTAGTTCATATGTCATGTTTTCGGACCGTTTCGCTTCTGGTTGAGAACAGCGCTGTCGTGGTTGAGAACAGCGCTGTCGTGGTTGAGAACAGCGGTTCCGTCGTCTAGTACAGCAAAGTGCCGTAATTCACGAGTCCTTATTTAAACCTTCACGACCAGAAGAACCCTACGGTCTCGTTTCAAGAGGCTGTGGCTAGTTGTTCGTGTGCTCAAAGCTAAATACAGTCGTATCGTAAAAATAATTTGGTGGTTATTGGGGGGTTGATTCGTGAGCCCCCCAATTCATCAGAATAATTAGAGATCACAGACAGTACGGAATTCAGGAGTCTGTGCCTTTCCATCACTAATTGGCAAAACTCGAGAGCCGGGCCAAGTTTCCAATGGACTTGTAACTAGCATTTGCTAGTCGCGATTCGCTTCCATAATTAAGGGCTCTGCTGTAAGTCATTCTTGATGTCCGTTTCCAGGGAACGTCTCGCAATGCAATAAAGTCATGAACCAACTTCAAAACAAGCGTTGTGTAAATACGTCATTCGAGTATCGATGTTTAACTGAAAAAATCTTACATCTACTCAGCGTAAATGAAATATACATCCGTGAGTGAAGTGGCTAGATACGATTTTTTATCGAATGAAATAGATGCATAAAAGGTATTTTCACGCTAGCAGTATTAGGGATACTTCATGCTATCCCGACATCATGCGAAGGCTTCGCACTGAAAGTTGCTTCGAAACACGATCACAAATAAAATTTCGAATAAAGTGCCTGTACGCCTTTAGCGGATTACACTGAAGACTATTGTAATCTTTAAGTGTCTCTATGTGACTTGAATATAGGTATAGGGAATACGGAAAAGCCATGATAGTCGTTCTCTAGTCAACATGATTTCTCTTACGCGGAAGTTCCACTACAAAATTCTCTTTTCCATTTAACTCGTGAACTGGTAAAGATACAAGTTTCATCTCACATTAAATTAAAACCGCTAAAAATTCATTTTTATTGTATAGCACTTGTACTTGTGAATACGTTTCATATTACACGAAAACTCCATGTCAAAATTCTTTTCATTCGCACAAGACGCGTGAACTCTTAAATGCGTTTCCTGTTGCATTAAAATTCGTATACAAACTCCTTTTTATTTCCGTATGACGCTTGAACATGAACAATTGACCTCTAGCATTAGAATTCATCTACAAAATCCCTTTCATTTTGCGTATGACGCTTTGACTCGTGAACTATTGGGTCCAATATTTGAGTTCTAGCATTAAAATTCGTTCTCAAAATCCCTTTCATTTTGCGTATGACACTTTGACTCGTGAACTATTGGGTTCAATATTTGGACTCTAGCGTTAAAATTCGTTCTCAAAATCCCTTTCATTTTGCGTAAGACGCTTTGACTCGTGAACTATTGGGTTCTAGCATTAAAATTCGTTCTCAAAATCCCTTTGACTGCAGAAGGGCATCATACACCGCGACGTGAAGCCCAACAACGTGGTGCTGGACAGCGAGGGTCACATCGTTCTCATAGACTTCGATGCCGTGGAGCGCCTCTCGAGGGACCCCCGCCAGCAGACTGTCATCAGGGGCACCCTGCACTACATCGCCCCTGAGGTGTACCAAAGACGACCCTATGATCACGTGCGTACCTCTGCTTGCTTCTTTTTAATGTGTTCGAGATGTGAGCTTGTGTTTCTTTAGAATAGAATTGCATGGTTCTGATCAAATCGAGTCATGATACTGTGCGTGTGTAATACTATAAGTATTGTATACTGTAATACTGAATCTATATATATATATATTCTGTATACTTGTGATACTGTATGTATAATTTATATATACAGTGTTATACATGCACCATTTTGCTAACCGCGTGAGAATGCTCATATAATTACCATAGACAGTTGACGTTAACTCACATTTCACAAGTATACAAATTTGAAGACTGCAAAAAAAGAACATCATTTAGAGATCGTGAGGGTGATGGCAATGTTGGATCCAGAAACTAATGTGGTACTCTTTATTCGGTATAATTTGTGACGTAACTCATCATTCGAATTGATCGATCGCAGGGCACACTAATCAAAATTTTATACCATCGACAGCAGGGCTGTACAAAACCTTCAAATGTACAAGGCCTTCAAATGTGCAAGGCCTTCAAATGTGCAAGGCCTNTGTGCGAGGCCTTCAAATGTGCGAGGCCTTCAAATGTGCAAGGCCTCCATATGTGCAAGGCCTTCAAATGTGCAAGGCCTTCAAATGTACGAGGAACACTTTGAACTAATTCTTCATTCCTCCCACAGACTGCAGACTGGTGGGCCTACGGTCTGACGCTCTACTACCTCACCACCGGAAATTTTGCCTTCGCACCCTACACCACCGACATCGCCTGCATCAGGATGTGAGTGTTGTGCCCTCGCTATGTTTTCCTCTTCAATTTTATGCTCGTTTTTTCCACTTCAATTTTGTTTTGATAAAATATTTGTCTATAAATGTATAAACTTGGCACATTATCTTTATAGACTTTGAATAGATGATATATGGAGAATGAAGGTAATAATAACAGCAACAACAACAACACAGTGGAGAAATGCGTCTCTAACGAGGATAAAATAACAATTTTTGTTGAATAGAATGCTTTAAATTCTAAAAACCTATCTAAGTGCATAAGCTTACCTGGGCAAGTCTATATAGATGCACCGCAACGCGTGATTAAATCGCCATCTGTTTATGCTTAATTCAATGTTTATTATTATAAAGCACACGATCTAAGGACTTTTTCATTACCTGCTCAGGTCAGTATGCTGCGACGTTCCGGAGCTCAGGGGGGCCACAGGGTCGTTGCTGCAGCTGCTCATGGAGCTGCTACACAAGGACCCACGTCAGCGACTTGGGGGACTGGGAATTAAAGAGATTCAAGCGCATCCTTATTTCGAGGGCATCGACTGGGCCAAAGTAGCGGCTAAGGAGTGCATTCCCCCCATCAACCCCCCAAACCACTATGGGGGCGAATACGGCATGCTACCCCCTCTTGAAAACTAAACTCCCCTCCTCCTCCTCCCCAACCCTACATTCCTAGACTTAATAATCATTCATTTATGAACGATAAGAGTTGGTTCATATTTTCTGACAAAGACCTCTCTGTCTCATCTTTGGTCAGCGTGACGATCGTTGTTGAACTTTTTCGATTTTGCGTCGCACCAAAATGAAATGGCGTTTGTTGTAGTGATATATCGTACTCATATTTTTATCAGGTAATAAGTTATCATAATTCGGTCGTGCTGTATTATGGTGATGTATTATTCCTATATTTCATGGGACACATGAACTTCGTTCATCATACTGGGCATTGTAGTATTGGAGGCATTTTTCCCCGATCACTTTTAGGATGGGAATAATTTGTTGCACTTCGTGTCGGCGGCACTGCGGACTTTTAGAATCTACAGAAATTTTATTTCTGTCTTTTAGAAATTTGATGAATTTTGTGTAGAAAATTTGCGCAGTTACGCCGAATGTTGTGCAACTGTGTTTGCTGATTCTGCATTACTCCTTCATACGTGCTAGAAATTTTTGTACGTTTTTGTTAGGTTTTAATGAAATAAACCGTAATGTGAGTCATACTTGTGAGTCATAAAAGTATATGTGTACGTATTTACATATAAGTTTTGTTGAATAATGTATCTCAAGTAGTTGAGGTGGTCTTTCAGTCTTTCCGTTTTCTGTTGGCTAGAAACTTCTTCACTTTTCAATCGGAAATTTTCCCCATCGCGATATGTTGTCAAGAAGGCACTTCGTACCTCAATGTTGGGTGCAAACTTCCGCAAAGTGCCTTTAATTTCTAGTATTTTGTCTTGACTTTAGCTGTAGTGTCCTGCTATTGAACGTAGATTAGTTTTAGCGTTGCTCAAGCTGGATGCTCTGAAGCTAACTTAGTGTAATTTCCAAAGTATATCTGATGAGCGAATGAATTTAAGTGCTCGCCGTGTTCGTGACGACTTCTGGGTAAGCCCTCTGTACCTGAGAGTACTGTTTTTTGGAAGGGCTTAGCTTCCAAAGAGCTAATCTACTTGAGAGAGCTGAGTTCCTTCATGCAAGGGCCGAGTTCCTTCATGCAAGAGCTGATTTCCCTGAGAAATACTGGTCGGAATTTCATACTTGCATATTTCCTCTCCACAAAGGAAGTTGCTGTAGATCTGATACGTATATCTGCCGTAAGCATGTTCATGGCTTACCTTTATTATTAGAAACGTTTCAGCTGCTTCAGGTCCATCATAAGGTCTAAGTTTGTTTTACGACTGAGATGTATTTTTGTAATCTTCCATGTATGATGTACCTGGTGCGGTTTCTTCGTGAATGCTCAGTAGAACATGAGCTATTTAGAAAGTCCCTGTTGACAGTTTGTCTCAAAAATAATTGCACAGGGACAATATTCCAATTTGAATGATGAGAATTCTTCGGATGTCGGATGTGAACGCTATGGAGGGATATCAAACGGAAGAGAAATGCATTTCGAGTGGATGTCCAGAACGTCTTCGAGAAGGAGTGTGATGTCGGATGTCGATGGAGCGTGTACGTGTCCATCTTGAACTTGGCAAGTGACGACTTGAAGATGGTTGTGGTACTTGAAGGTGGTTCTGCGACACGTGTGATTGTCGTGTCATACGAGCCAACTTGAAAGTTATGATAGGTTTCTATTATTGAGATGCTATTCCTGGGAGGTTACCTCGGCTCTAGCTAGGCCTTTGGGACTTCTATCTTTCGTACTCACCAATTTCTTTCCCTTTTCTTGCCTTCTTCGTTGATTATTCTTTATCTTTTACTTCTCTTCTTTCTTAACTTGCTTTATGCGTAGGGAATCTTGTGTGGGAACACACCTGTACATAGATTCCACGTTTTCAAAAGCCCATACTGAATGGTCCCTGCTTTCCGCGCTCTGGCTCACGTTTCGTTGGGTGGGGCGCTTCAAAATAAATAACCCTGTGCTCTTCTTATCTGAGACGCTGTCGGTTTCAGCGCTCAAAGCAAACGGAATGAAGTTTTTAATTTCTCAATGGTGTTAAGTATCGAGAAAATGATTTTTTGTGGTTGTGCATGGATTGACGATGAGTTGAGAGAATTTTTATTATGCAGTGTACCCTGATGATAAATCAGTTTCTCAAAGCACGCTTTTTTTGAGCCGACCGTTACATGATAGTGAATGCATTTTAAGGTTGGATCAGTGCAAACTCTTGGAGTTTGCACGATTGTTCCTAAGAACTCAACTTTGCCTATCCTATACTAACTGTCTCTTGAGAGGTGAGCACTACTCAGTCCTAAATGTATCAGGATCGCTGTGATAAGGTCGAAATTGTCGAGTAGATTTAAGTTATCATTAGTCTGTGATCGTAGCTTCGTGTTGTTATTACCTACAATGACGAATTTATATATTTATAATTAGGATTTAAGAAACTCCTTCAAGCTTATCAAAGGATGTGTGGTAGTGTTATTATTTATTAAAATTAATTGTGTAGAGGCTGATAACCGGTTGAAGTTATTTGGAGATGTGTAATAAGAGGCTGAAAGCAAAGGTAAATTTAAATCAAGTTTCTAATTCAGGGGTAACAAAAAGTTAATTTTGTCAGGTAATAAGAGGCTGAAATGATACGTTTAATAACGTATTGCAGTTCATAAAAACCTGGTAACATTGTAACTGAGGTCATTCGGACCTACCATACATGAAACTTGTTTGTGGGTACAGACCTACCATACATGAAACTTGTTTGTGGGTACAGGCCTGCCATATTTAACATTCCTGTGCTACATTTATGGCTATAGTCCCATCCCATTAAGGCCTTGCTTTCGGAATGGGTTTCATAAAACTTTTGTAATTGTTTTCGGAAAATTTTGGAATGATTTTCGGTAAACTTTCGGAAACCAGTCGACTTTCTCATAATTACACTGTTAATTTTCATTGTGTTTTTCGCCTGTTGAGGTCAAAGTCATTCGTGTTGTTGAGGTCAGTTTCCAAACGACTACGTGCGTTTTCGTGGTCACGCCTGAGCGGGTCTCATCGGTCTGGAAAGTCGAGCGTTTCTCCCATGCTGCTGACGCGAGTGTGTTGCTAGAGTGTTCCTCGGCCCAAGATGGTACGAAGGGCTGAGCTTTGGATCATTCCCACAGGAAAAGGATGAATTAGTGTCAGAGAGAGACGGGCGAGATTGTGTCAGGTGAAATATGCTTCGCCGAACGAATGAAGGGGAGGTAGCCTCTTCAAAGTTGTGAGCCTCTTGACTACGTCTTCCTGTTCAGTCGAAGTATATATTGTTTTATGAAGTTTGGTTTTCTTCTATCCTCCAATCCGTGATCTGTTCGAAGCTGTTTGAGAGCCCCAGATGAATGGGAATACTCGCTAATTAGAAGAATTGAGTTTAAATTAACTATGCTTCGTCTATGCCTTCTTTTATTTTCGTGGTGGGAGGGTTTGTGAGCGGGACGCTGTCTTGGTGGGTACCACCGTGGCAGACAGATCCACCTGAAGCAGCCAGACTAAGTTTAGGCCGCGGTGAAAGCTCATGTAAACATAGATTGGGCCCTAGCCTCGGATTATAATGTCCCTGTTGGCGTAGGGCTCCGTGGCGCACTGGTTAACGTGACGGCCCTCATAGCTGGAAAGTTAGGGTTCGAGGGATGATTAGCAGTGGGAAGGATGATTATCTCTACTGATTTTGTGTCTGTCTCAAGTGGGGAGACTCGCCAACAAGTCTCTAACCGCCCGGGCCTCTTCCGGCCTGTGCCAGCCTGGATAAGGGAAGAGCAACCCTTCTGAAAAAGAGACTTTAAACTCAAATTCATTTAAAAAAAGAAATTAAGACTACCACTGAACTGTCAATGACCTCGGATTATCAAAAGGACTACTCACGGACTGCTTCCCAGGCGACAATGGTTGTTGTGCTAGCTGTGGAGTAATTGGACACAACAAGAACGACTGTTTGATTCCAATAAGATGCTTTCATTGCGGATCAAGGCGCTATGCAGGCGATTGAATCTGTCCGGAACATAAGCTAAATGAAGAAGTCCTGTTTTACGACTTCTCAGGTAGATTTGTCAGGTAGGATTTGTAGCAAATAAACTAGTTTGAAGCGAGCCCTCTAATTACATGTCAGTTGAGCTTTGACGGTAATCTGATGTGATCTACACAGTGGAAAGCTTTACTTAAGTCGAGGAATATAGAAAATACAAGATTTCCTTCGTTGATAGTCGAGTAAAGATTTTGTAGATGATTTAGAATGGCCTGCGTTGTTGATATTTTAGAAAGGAAGCCTTGCTGTTTGCAGAGGTGGGCAGCGCTACTTTGAAATGTAGCGGCCGCT